>PYHW01009637.1:2827731-2857684 GCA_013186435.1 Turdus rufiventris
ACAATTATTCAGTATCTACATCTGTTTCCAAAAAAGTACAAGGAGTAAGTTGCTGTCATTGAGAATAGAGACCACAGAATTAAAAGTAATTTTTATGCTCCACTGTACTGAAGAAGCGTGCTCCATTTTCTAAAAGTCAGAGATAAAATCCCTCCAAACAGGACTTATTTTACTACCATAATTGTGACTTCTTAGTCTGAATATTACATTCTCTTTGCATTTATAAACATATGTGGCACAATACATAAAGAACTAATAAAATTACTGGGCTATTGAGTAACTAATTACTTTCTTATTACTATTTCTCAAAGCTTTCACCTTTTTCATCTGAACTGAGAAATTGCTATTGTTCCAAACAGCTTTTTAATGCTTATTGGAAGAAGCATTTATGTTATTACTTTATACCCCCTCAAAACATGCTGCCTCTGTCAAAACTTTTTAGATAAATTGAACTACTTTTTTTCACTACCCAATGCAGTACTTTTGTGAAATAGAAAGAATGATGGAATGAGATGCTTAAGGGAAAAAATCAGTTGTGGCAGAAAGGCCGGCCCGAGGAAGAAAAATGTAAATTTGTTGTCTTTATCTTAGGTAATGCCTTTCACTGCACATGGCAGAGTGTGTAGTGTATGTGCTTCTTTTATAATCCTTCATCTGAATCACATGCAGAGCATATTCACTTCTCAGTGGTCAACAGCCTATTGCCAGCTCTAAAGTGCTCCCCTTTGCCTCTAGTGTCTGCTAAAGGTTCAGGCATGAGATGGCAGAATGTAAGAAAAGCTCTCAGGAAATAGAAAATGCATACTTAAAGTGAGATTGTTGCCCAAAGAGTAATTCTTCAGATTTATTGCTTGTTCACTCCACAGACTGATTTTTTTTAGGAAAGATGACAGCAGGAATGGGCTTCAATGTTTAACCTATAGTACTGCCTTTAGTGGCAAAGCCCATTCCAGGCTGGAGAGTGGACTAAGCCCTTGATCTCCATTGACTCAGACAAATATTTATAAACCTGCCTTATATCTAGACAAAAACACCTTTGGAGAAGTTGGGAATATCCAAAACCTCCACTGGGGTTGGCATATATTGCAAAAGTCTTCTGAAAGGCCTGTGTACTTCTGGACCAGCAGAAGGAGAAGAAAACTGAACCTCAGAATGCATTAAACACCCTAGTTACAGCAACTGGACCATGACATAAATGTCTGTAGATGAGGTAGGTCAGGGGATCCCCACAACCCAGTCCAGGTGTCCAGATGCAGACATTAGCTTGGGACAAATGAATAAAGGCCCTACCTTTGGTTACTTCATTTCAAATGCCTACAGTCTGGAGCTTTACTTGGGGCACAGCTCAATCAATCACTTGCATAATCACTGATCTCTCCTTCATAAAACATGAATTCTGGCTAATCTGTCTTGGAATTTGTTGAAAAGAAAATTTGAATACTATAGAAAAGAGGAAGGGAGGCACAATAAAGGAAACATATCAAGAACAGCATTGTCAAAGATATTAGGAATTATTTCTTCAAGAACATATCCATTTATTTTAAAGCATTTATGAATTTTTTTCATAGATTTGGGGAAGGACATTATATAAGAAATAGGGAAAATTTTACAGTCATCACTGTTCATGTTTTACAGACATAAATAACTTATAAAAGTTGCCTATCAGTGCTTTTTCTCTAGCAGAACTTTAATCTACTCATGAAGAAGAAAAATGCATTTAAGTGATAACACAAAGCTGATTAATCAAGTTTTGGCATACACCTTAATATGATACCTAAAATTTACTAAAATCACATAAAATATAGACTAATTCAAAATCTCTATCATTTACTCTTGGACAGGTTATTAATATAGTACCTAATTAGCAATGAGAATCTGAAGTTTTTCTGCTATGAGTTAGAATTGCTGAATTTGGAAAGAAAGGAAACTGTTGTTCTTTCATTTTTTTTCTTGTCAATACACTCCTGCTTCTCTAATTCTAGTTATTGCCACAAGGGAATTTTTTATAATCTCTGTGAATGATCAGAAAAATTTTGTGTTAATTCATATCAATTTATTAGCACTTCATGTTGAATAATCTCATTTAAAATATTAATTTAAAGGTAGGTTTTTTATTTCTAGTTTTTATTTCTAGTATATACCTAATTTTGTCTCTTAGATTATAAAGACATTGTCTGAAATTTATCTGTTTGTATCTAATCAGCTTGTATGATATTATCTCAAGAGCTGTTTTATCATTTACCACTCTCCCCCGAAGTATTTACACAGTAGCAGTACTGTTCCAGATAGGTCTCTACCTATGTTTCATGCATTTTCCAGTTTCATATATTATGAGGACTGCCAGAGTTGAAAAGTCACTGTAAAGTAGCAATTCCATTTTTCAAGAAAATCTGATTTCACATAAAAAAATCACCTTTCCTGAAAACAACTCCAGATCTAAGTGAAAGGATTAAGGGAATTGATATCATTCTAGGAGACCTACTTATCATGACTTTATGTTTATGTAAAATGAAGTGGACTAGGGTCAAAGAGGGCACCTCTCAGACAACAAGTATGTGGTTCATCTGATCTACAACTAAGATGTCTAACGTGCTTTCATGCACTGCATTCAGAAGCTTTTGGATGAACAAGACTCCATTGGGTTTGCATGGCCAAGCTTTGGCAGGGGATACAGGGGCATCTTTCCATGAGAAGTTGCCAGAAGCCTCCCCCATGTCCAGCAGAGCCAGTCCCTGGAAACTCCAAAGATGGATGCAATGCTGGCCTCTATGCAATGCCTCTGTGATAACACAGTTAAGAAGAAGGAAAAAAGAGTTATTGCACAGTTGTAATTTTGGTCAAAGAAGAGTGGGGTGAGAACATATGAGAGGAACTGTAGGAGAACAGATTGTGGGACATTTGGAATGGGGCTGTGGCACAGCCTCATCCGTAATGGGGTGCAGCTGTGTAAGACAGGTGACCAGCATTGAAGGAGAAGAGTGGAATGCTGGTGTGTATTGACCTATCACAAAAGAGTAAAAGAGCATGCAGGTGGTATGCATGTGAGGAAAAAAGATATAAAAGCTTGTACTGGGGACTAATAGACTACTGGTTCTTGCCATTGTCTTTGATGTTAGTTGTGTGTTGTCTGTCAAAGTGTGTGGTGCAGCCTGGGAAGTTGACAGAGAAAAGGTATGCAGGTTTTTACTGTAGGATAATAAACTGATGGTGTCAGTCAGTTTGAGACCACTGTCAAGGAAAAGTTTGCAGACACCAAGATTGGGGCAGAAGGTGCTCTAGGTGCCAGAGCTGATTTCCCTGCAGTCCGTGGGCACACAGAGATCCACCCTCAGCCTGTGGAATAGACCCACACCAGAGCAGGTGGGTGCCTGAGAGGAGGCTGTGACCCTGTGGGAGGATGCCTGTGCTGGAGCAGGGTCCTGGCAGGGACCTGCAGACCTGTGGAGAGAGGAACCCACACTGGAGCAGGCTGTGCCTGAAGGACTGCAACCTATGGAAGAGTGACTCATGCTGCAGTGGTTTTGGGAATGGGATGGACTCCCATTGCAATAGTTTGAAGAGAGCTGTCACTTGTGGGAGTGACCCCATGGTGCAGCAAGAGAAGGACTCTTCTTCCTGATCAGCAGAAGATGCCTCAGGCCATGAACTGACCATAAGAAGAAGAAAGGGGAAAGGTGTATTTTAAGGTTTATTTTGCTTCTTATTATCATGGTCTGATTTTGTTAGTAATAAATTCAATTAATATCTCTAATTTTAGCCTGGTTTGCCCATGATGGTATTTGGTGAATGACCTCTCTCTGTCCTTATCTCAGCTAATGAACTCTTCATTGTATCTTATCACCCCTGTCCAGCTGCTTAGGGGAATGATAGAGTGGCTCTGGTGGGTGCCTGGCCTCCAGCCAGGGTCAACACACTAAAAAGTCATCATGGGAACAGAAACAAAACCATAGCTTTTCCATCTCCACGGGAACAGTCCTATTATCCATGGAACTACCAGGACTTCTGTTCCTTGATTTCAGTTTTGCCCTTGCATCTCATGTTGCTCGCTGTGCTGGCAGAGCTTTAACAAAAAGATGTCATGCCTGTGTACTCTTCACTTAAGAACTATCAGACTCTCATGAGGATAAAGTTTAAAGCCCCTGGGGACAGGAATGAAAAGTTCTGGATATTATAATCCTGAAGCTCTACTTCACCACTCAGATAACAACTTTTTTTGAGAAAATTTTAGTGTGTCAGCATATGCTGTAGTGTCTCCTAAAATGCAAATTGTGTCATAAAAAGCGAGATGCTGATATCTCCCTGAGTAGAGATAAGAACAAGCTGATCTGTGTGACCCTATCAATGTATCTTAAAAGCTGATGTGCCATTTCTTTTCACATTTTGCCACAGACCAGATGTGCTTTGATATGCAACATGTTTGAACAGCTAATTAATATTTAAAAGTGTCATTCTGGCATAATCTGTATAAATATACATTTGGAATTCACAACATTCACTCAAATACAAGTTTTTAAAAGCCATATTCAGGAAAATGTTTATGAATGCCTGTATGGGTTGCATATGATGCAAATATTTCTGAATTTATTTAAGAAAACAGTTTTTCCCATAATTTTTGCTATTTCTGCTTCCAGAAAATGAGAATTACCTTCAAATATTTAAACACAGGGAAGACATATTTCCAATTAACAGCCATTTGAAAGGTATTAATTGCATCTGTTTTCTTAAAAGTAGTAGGTTTCTTCTTCAAAGTCAGAAGTCATAAACAAAATCTTCCTCAGAATAGTTTCAATTTTTAAATTTAAATACAGATTTTAAGATTAAACCATCTGATTGAAGAAAAGGAATGCAGTAATTATATAGTTTTGTAGAAAAGAAAAGCAAAATTTTATTTTCACTTCCAAAAGAATAGCTAGTTTTACTATGTATTTAATACTTATATAATTAGAATAATAGTTAAATCATTTATGCATTTAAAATCCTAGTGGTATTATTTTCTTAAGAAGGTTTTGTCATAAGTCTCCTAACTACCATAGTGCTCAGTGGTTGATTGCCTTTTTAGCTTTACCAGTTCTTCGACTGCTTTGAGTTTTAATATTTCTCTGAGTGGAAGAATGTGGATGTTCAAAGACTTCTTAAGTTTTATAGCCAACATCTTCAGGATCTTTTCTGCAATATTGGGCGAGGTATAGCTAAATTCAAAGAAGACCAACCACAACATTTCCTTTTTACCCAAATAGCTAACACTGAATATAAGCCGTTTATGGTTTTGTAACTTTTCTCAGACAGACATTTCAGGTAACATAATAAAGCTATCTGAAAGTATAAGTGTAATCACAAATAGCTTTTTAAATCCAAATGTAAGAAAAAGTAGTAACAGTAAATTTAAAAATCAGTAAGATAAGGCCCCTTCTAACTTTTCATTAAATCAGGACAGCTGGTGGAGCTTAATAACTTAATCATACTTCGCTAAAGTATTGAATGCAATGGCGATAATATGTAGGACATGTTACAAAAGAATGGAACACCAAGCAGTGGTGCTTTGCATGATAACAATTAAGGCTACAAGTAATCTGCCCCACATCATACATGTAGGAATTTTAGATCTTTGCTCACAAGAACTACAGTAATTTCACAATTACTAGCCGTACCTGATTATAAGCCACCGCTCTGGGTGTTGGCAACCTTTAGGTCTTTGTCCATACATAAGCTGCATCGGAATATAAGCCACTCTGTTGTTCAAAGCGAGGACCCACGTGCAACAAAGTTGCCAATTAGTAACAGAATCGTAGGACTGCGGGGTTTGCTGGCTTGGCTCGGGGCCGGGTGGGCTCAGCCCACTCGGGGCTGCTGACGGGGCCAGGTGGCCCAGCTCAGTGCTGCCACTTGGCGGGGCTGCTCGGGGCTGGTCGCTGCTGCCGCCGTCGCTGGGCTCACTCGCCCCAGCCTGGTGCTGCCTTGTGGCGGCAGGCGGGACGGAGCCCACTCGCTCCCGCGGCGCCAGCGGGAGGCAGGCGCAGAGCCCCCCACCTCCCTCCCACCCCCTGTACTGCTGGCGCAGAGCCCGCCTCCACCCGCCATGCAAGAGTAACCAATTTGTAACAATCACGTAAAGCCAGGTCTTACTGGCAGGTGCTCGGCTCGGCATCCTGGCTGGCACTTCCGGGGTTGGAAATTTCCAAACTTTTTTTATATATTAGCCGCTCCTGAGTGTAAGCCGCATTTCCGGTGTGGGAGCAAAATTTTAGTCAAAATGGTGCGGCTTATAATCATGTAATTACTGTAATTTAAATCTTTGTCTGTCTCATAAGATGTTAAACATGTCAGATAAATAATTATCTAAAATAATTATTCATGCTTATAGTTTACAAAATAATATAGATTATTTAAAAGATAAATGTTCTATATTGCAGACAATAGGGTAGATTAAAAAATTATAACCAGTTTTCTCAGATAGTGAGCCTTACATAGCCAAAGCTTTCCATTTTATTTTGGTTGGAGTTAGCTTTGCAGTCAGATATTGCTTAAGATCTTGAAATCAGATCCTGTCCTCAGCATGACTCCTCACTTCCCAAAGCTCTACTTCAACTAGTTTATAGATGTGAGAAACTGCTGAAAGCTATGCTGTTGTGCCCTTTCCCAAGTGTATTTTAAAATCTATTTTTCCTAAACAAAATGTAATGCATCTAATCAAGTTTGGGTGGCTTCCATATTTAATAAAGATGTAGATATGTATGGCACGCAATAGTTAACAGCAACATGTTGATTCATTAGGAATCAAGGTATATTATCTATATGATAAAATATCAACCACAGATACTTAATAATTATTATAGCCACAGCTGAAAATAATATTTTACATACCAGTATTTTCTTTTAAACAAGGGAGGGGGTGTCTTTTAAAACTCACAGATTACTTTTGTAAAAAGCTTCACATTCTAGATCACCAAGGGCTTGTTCATATGAGATTCCTCTTCTATAATTGGTATATTTCATGTGTTTTTCAATGAAAAGGAAAGGAAGGGAGGAAGCAGCTGACAAACCTCAGTCTATGGGTTTGGGGCTTTTTCCTACAGTACAGTTGAAAAACTCCCAAAAAAAGAAAAAAAATAGGGCATTTTTATCCATGTAGAGTGAAAAAAATATCTATATATTGGTATATATATCTGCATGGACACATCTAGCCTGGATGATAAATATATAGTTTTATAGATACGAGTGAAGTAAACAGCACCAGTAAAAAAACCCCTCTATTTTCTTACTGGCTCTGGGTATGAATTGACGCTTAACTGTAAATAAATAAATAAAAAATTGCATCTTTTGAAGACAAAAATATGATAAAGGAAGAGATGTTGACATTCAGTAGGCTCTTTTCACTTGGAATCTGCTGTTACAGCAATGTAAATTACAGCATTAGCTCATGAACTGTTTCAAGAACAGACTTTCAAAGATGATCACTTGAGTTTATTAAGGACATTTCCACTGTTCTCAAAATATGTCATTGAAAAAATTTTGTTTTCTGTAGTCAAAAGTTATCTATTGCTGGATTGTTGTGTTGAAAAGTTTAAACCTTTCATCTTTGATGCACTCATTTCAGAGAAACATGAACTCTATTTATTGTACGAAGTTTCTAAAGTTCTTCCCTGGGGAAGGCAGACTGTACATAAACATAAGATGCAGGAGGGAGAAATCACAAAACTGGAGAAATCTCCCTTTATTCATATTCTGTTCATATTTCTGTTCATCTTGACTCCTAATGAAGTAAATGGGAATATTGCCACTGACTTTGTTAGATCTAGAATATGACTGCTCAAATTTGTTTCTTCTTACCTTCAAGAATCTCAAAGCATTCTCATCCCTTTTTTTCAGGCTCCTTCTTTGCTTATAGGTCCTTCCCTCCCAAACTGCCCCTCAGACAGAAAGAAGACAGTGTATCTACAAACACATTTTGTGTTTCCATTTAAGTCTAGACCACAAGGCACTTGGCAATGTCACTGCTTGTCTGTATCACATATAACTCTCAGGTACCTTCCCTCAGTTACATATAGCCCTCAGCTAACATTTGAATTAAAACCTTTATTTTCTTGATTTTATGTCTAAATTGCTCCTTTTGCTCTCTATATTCTGATTAAAAGCTTTCTTAAGTGGAAGACTGTTCTAATTTTTTTTGTCTCATCACTTAGAAAATGCTTAATTCGAGCAACCGTGCCATATTGCATTATCTGTGACACATTGCACGTCTATGATAGTTCTTTGTACAGTCCATGGACAGAAACAGAGATTGCTAGAGTCCAGTGTACTCTTCAATAGATGTCTGAACTGGGTTGTATGCGTTAAGGAGTCTGTACCAGAATAGTTAAGGTAAAGGTGAGGAATTGTAGTACGCACCAAAGAGTAGAGCAGGGACATGGTTTGCTCAGTCCTGTTACTTTAGAGCTCCTGTAACAGTTACAGGTCTGAAGCAAATTCTTAACTATGGCTGTGCAAGTATGGAGAACATTCTTAAAATACCTGGAGTGTGTCACATGTACTAACATGAGAGCATTACTCACCACTTTACCAAGAGATGTGCAATAAGTAGGCACAGGGCAAAGCCCAGTTCTCTTTTGCACACTCACTTATCCAAAAGCACTGTAGCTACGTGCGTTACAAAGTCATGATTCATATTAAATTTCAGTTAAGTTGTTGGCCTCTAAGTTCATGTTATAAAAGAAAGATTAAGATCCAGGAGATGTTAGCACTGACAATTTGCTGCATATATCTGGTAACTTAGAAAAGCCTGTGAGTGATAGGGGCTATGCTGAAAAGGAAACCATTTGTGTTCTTCTGCCACTGGACTCAAGCTGAATGCCTGCCTTCAGTATTTGGGTACTGTGAAGATAAATTGATAAGGAATTCAATGAACTTTAAACTCCAAAGAACATGAACTGCTTCAGCCTCTTCCAGTATAAAAGGAATTACTTCTGTTGTAAAGCAAAGAACAAATCTCTTTTCAATTTCTTGCAGTCCATGCATTCTAATTCACTGTAATAATCTTTCCCTTTCGATTTTAGAGCAAGTAGTCCCAACAAACTCCCATTCAAGTTGCTATAATAAAATCCCTGTTAAAAGAAGTAATAGACAAACTGACTTAGATAACATGAATGTGTAAAGAAGATGCTGGATAAAATATATGCTTGATATTATTCCATTATGCCCTTTACTGCATTTTGCAATACCAATAGCCTAATACTATAAGAGTAAATCCCTCTCTTCAGTGTACTATTCAACTATAAAAATACTAAAACTTGAATTTGTTTTCAAAGTATTGTTAACCAGACCTGACTGTTATAATGGAATTAATTAGAGTAATCTTCCATAATAGATGTGTATTTAAAATAAAGCAAGTGTTTTGAGGAAAAATTGTTTTAAATTCTACCCATTGCACATTTATTTTCATGCTCTTTTTCACTGTCACTTTTCTAATAATTCTATAATTTTTCCATATTTTTATCCTAAAAAAAGTAAACCTTTAAATATGGATTACAATCCTGTAATTGAACCAGCCTACCTTATTTGTCTTGCCTCCTCCTACGGGCCTAAATATCCACTGGCATCTGGTAGCAAGTCAGCCTGCAGCACTGGAACAGAAAATGCTATAAAATTGTAGTAGTGAAGATAACATTTAATGGTGGCCATATGCAAAATCCACTATGCAAGTTTGCTTGTTCTTTAGAACAAAATAATGACCATGTCACAGGTGGATGGAAATATGCACTAAGGTTTTTGAAGCATTTAATCTCAGCAGCCTCTTTTTTTTCTGGCTTTTGCTTATTTAGGTTCTATTTTTCAGTGTTTCAAGTCCTAATATATCTCACTAATTTAACTGTTATATGCAGAAAGATGTTTTGCCATGGAAAAGAAATTCTTATTTCAATGTATCATATCTGCTTTATTAATAGGTGAGTGGTTATTAGAAAATATATACTGATCATTTATTCAGGAACACATAGATGTATGTGAATCATGAAGAGAGGAAGGGAAATTGTTCCCATTTCCACATTTTCAATACAGATAATATTTTATCAGATTTTATAAATCTAAGCTGTTCCATGTTTTGTTTCTTCTCAACTGTTCATATTTTCCTTGAATTAAGTTTTTATTTATATATGAACCTCATAGCAAGTTTTGTTATCGTACAAAAATAAGGGTTGCCATATGCCTTCATAAACAGAACTTTTATTTGCTTTTATTAGCTTGCTGCATCAACAGAGAGCAGATTGTTTTTGAAAGATGCAGTTTCATACTGCCAAAAAAAGCTTCAGAAAAGAATGCATTATTTCAAAACTGAAGTCCATTTCATAAGGAGCTATTCTTTGAATGATGCCTGATTATATAGGGCCAACTACAATGTCAAGACTACAATCTAGAAAATTCTGGAGCTCCATTCTATGTTTTAAAATATTTTTACAAACAGCAGTATAACTGGATAAATATTAAATCATTATAGTAATAAGTAAATTGAAATTATAGTAACAGGCATACTGAATGACCTTCTCTTTACCTGATTTCCTTTCTGTTGCTCTACACTTTTATTGGCAATGCTTTAAGTACTGATTTCAAGTCCTTCATATCCTGGAAGTTACAGAAAGTTGCTTAACACAGCATTGAAATAGATACAAGGATATAAATTTAAAATGGATATTTCTAACCACAAAATTAAATTTACAATTATTTGGCTGACATTTACCTGTTCAGAATGCAACAATTCATAAAACAAAACACAGCTTCAATACTGTCTGGATTCATAAATATTCTCATCTCATTCTCACAGGTAAATAGTGATAAACTGTTAATGTCATTTAGCTTTCTGAACTGATAATTTCAATTTATTTTCCAGTATATAGGGCAATATTTTTTTCATTATTTTTGTTTCTTTTTACAGTTGGTTAATAACAGCAAGATAGTTCAAACTTGAATGAGGAAGGTAAGACACACCTTATTATCATTCCTCATACCTTAATACCATAATACTTATTGTTGACATAAATTTCTATGTTGCTTAAAAAATCATCAAAATGCTATTCTTTTATTTTTTTTTATTAATCATAAAATTAGAGTACAGGAATCAGAATGCTGAAAGCTCAGGGGTAATTATATTTGTTATGCTGACTGCATTGGTATAGAAGTACCATGAAAAATCACAAGTAATAAGTTTTAAAGATTCTCAATGCATATGAATTAAATGGAAGCGAGACAATTTAACAGACAATTCAGAAAAACATCCTTACAAAAAAGGAAGATTCACATCATACCATTATCATGGTGAATAAACTATACACCAGACACTGAAAATTGAAGTGCTGACATTTAATGAAAATATAAGAATTAGTGTACCAAATCTTCTTTAATTAGGACAAATTAATTTAAAAATCAATAATGATAAATAATGTCATAAACTTGAAATGTAGTGGAAAATAGCTTCTTCTAACCAGAGTTTTTATAAATTAGGATTTTCTAAACATTTAACAGAAGATGGTTTAGGGAGTTTAAAAATGTTTATGTAACACTAAACAAAATGCTGATCTTAGTTTAAGAAGACAAAGCACTATTTTTTAACTACTGAAATTAAGCATTAGACATAACATCATGGTCAGAGTAAGTGAAAAATTAAAAATTTCTGTGGGGAAAAATAACTATTTTTACTGAACACCTAGAAGTAATATCAAGATCAATTAGGTATATAATAAATTAGTGCTAATAATAAGCACTTAGCATATTATTAGCACATTTTGACTTTACAATGATAGGAAATCCAGATATTCTAGACATACACCAGGCCACAAAAACATAGGTTTAAATTCAGTGGGAATTTGAATAGCTTACTCTTTTCTGCTTACCTGGGTGAAGTACCCTGTGTTCACCTGGAAAAGCTGTGTGATTGCATAGAAGAGAAAATTACTTGAATGGTTTATTTGAGTGGTTGCAATTTCAGAAAATTCAGTTTTGCAGTCTTGAATTCTGCACAGCTGCACAAGTGCCTATGCCAGAAGAGAACTGATGCAGGGGCAGGAAGAGGTAGCTGGGGTGGAACAGAGATTCACAGGTTGAAAGCCACACCAAAAAAACAAGTTAATGACAAGTTAAATCTGAAATTGAAATGAATTAGGGTTGTTAATTTAGATATCTGAGTGAAAAACATACAGACATGAAGTGAGAGCATTCCTGCCCTTTCCTTCCCTAAGCATATATTTAATGTCAGTAAATAAGATGAAGCCAAGAAACAATCTAAAATTCTCACTGTTTGTATGAACTAAGAATTCTACTTTTAAGAAGCACTCCGGAGAAATTAAAGGAATGTTGTCAGGACTATATGTACCAGCAGGACTTGACTTAAACCAAAAAATGTTTCTTTTCTTTTTTAATACCAATTTTAGAAGTGATGCCTTTTTTCCTATTCTTTTCAGCCTAATGATGAAGGTCATTTTCCCAGCTCTTTCTAGAAAGCAGCAAATAAGAATGGAGTAACATTTTTCTTAGTTTACTGCAGTATTTCTTGGGACAGTGACCACAAACCTTGTACTTAGATCCTCATAGTTCTAGAATGAAAGTCTTCCGTGTTTTGCATGGAGATTATTATAGACATGATATTTTCTTCATGATGTTTTGAATTTCTTCTAAGATGCAAACAGTTACATTGCCATCTTTTTTCCCTAGTCTTTGTACAAATAGAAAAAGATACTTGTATGCCAAGCAATACCAAATACATAATTTCAGAGATTCAAATTGTATTTCCAATAAAACAATAGTAACTATGCCTAATAAACTCGAAACTCAAAGGGAGAATATCAAGGCATAAAAGGAACAATGCGCTCTTTCCAAATGCCACAGGTCGCAGTAAGTTCATATTTGGATTTTGGGAAGCTGGAAATCATTTAAATCTCAGATGAGGGAAAAAGGAACTTAGGACAAACTGAAACTTTCTTCTGACCATCTTTCTTTGGTTTCCAGCATAGTCCTTTAGTTCAGGTACTTCAAGGGCAGATGTAATATTGCTGAAAGCAATGTGGTCTGTAGGGCAAGAGACTCTTAAATTACTCATAGGAAATGTTTACTATTTTCCTGAAGGAGTAAGTGTTAAGAAATTGCCCTGAAATTCGACATTATAAAAGCTTTCACAGGGTAGTAAGTTGCTACCATTTGAGTATTTCCACAGGATCTTAGTCCATTCAAGCTCATTCAAGCAGATAGCACAAAATTAAGGTTCACCTCTATTATTCCCTAACTTCCAGGTGCTTGACTTTGAAAATCTCAATTAAATTATTTTAATTTGTTTCTAAGTACAATACAGTATAAAGGAAGTAACTGGATCAGGAGGAGCTAATAACTACATTGAAACTTGTTTGCTTCTGGGCATTCTTTGCATGTAAGAATGGGAATAGTTTAATTTAATTTTCTTTTCTTTACAGCATGAGGGACAGCTCACCCTATTACTGAATGAATCCCACTATTAATGAACAATTTAATTGATTAAGTAATCATGCAAGCTTTTTTTTTTTACCTATGTTCTATTTTTAATATACAAATAATTATTTATTTATCATATATAGCTCCTCCCAATGAAACTGAGCTCTATTCATCACCAGAAAAAATGACTCCCTTGCTTGTGCTAAGATGGACCCCAGAAAGGAAACTTTCTGTCCTCACCAAGCAATTGGTACCAATGTCTGGCTACGTACTGGCTTCTACAAATCTGAAACTGCTACACTGGAAACACAGTAGGTCGGAAGTCAGTAGGTTTTATAACAGCCACATGTAAAATAACTCATAATTTGCAAAACAGATCTAATTAAGGACTTTGCATCTACGTACAAACTTGTCTTTCTTACAACCTTAGATCATTCCTTATTGCTTGTGACAGAACTACACTCCAGAGGTAAGTTTTGATTAAACTAAGTCTGGATGACAGCAGTCCAGCAGGTTATTTTCTGGGCCCAAGATAAGTAATTCAGAAACATTTTTTTTTCCTTTTTATTTAATCCAGTTTTATCAACAAGTAAGTGAGTTAATTTTCTGTCTCCCTGTGTTTGGGGGAAGGCTGCAGGATACACCTGAATTCTGGGTTTCCTGTGAGAGAAAATAGGAATATGCAATAATCAATCTATAGTTAATGCCAGTTACTTCTTTAAAATATGGGCTATGAGTAATTTATATTTTAAAACCATGTATAATTAAATAAATTTCCTGAAAAGAACGCACATGATCTAATTTAAATTGATTCATTTAATGAAAAGCTATTTTGAAGGCCCTATGGCTGGAAATGATGAAATGGAAAAATACAGTTCATAGCAAGGAAAAAGACAGGTAAAGCCAGCATTTCTGTGCTTTAGCACTCTTTCAATATAAAAGCACAGGACCACCTTTAACTTACTTTTTTCCAGTTCTGCAGCTAAAAATTCTTGTCAATCTCTCTTAATTTTGTGGAATGAGAAGGTCAGATTCCAAGCTCCATTCTATTAATTTGCCACAGGCAGCTATGCTGTTTTCCATGGTTATTTTTAACCTTCTATCTTGCTGTCTTTCCAATCTTTCTTTTCATTCTGCTGCTTTCTCTTCCTCTGATGACTTCAGTTATTTGTGTGAGGAAATAATGTTATATTTGATTCATGGCTGTTAAAGATTTGACAAGAAAGCCTCTGAAATGGGAGATTATGTTATGATGGACTAGATATTCAAACAAAATTAAAATGAAATAGCTATTGAAAATGCAAATACCTATTGCTTCCAAGCAATTTTTCTATTTAAGGAAACACAAAATCTCTGCTCAGTATTTAAGATGGGCAGAGATATTGAATTCTATGGGGGCATCTGGGAAAAAACTTATATTGGAGTAGTGCAGAACAGGAATGCATATGTAGGTAAAGTGTAATTCTGCCCAAATGTCCCCTGCAGGGGAATACCTCATATTTATCCATCCCTACAAGGACAGAAAATTATGAGGTAACATCCACCAGGAATTCTTGAAGGAAATCACTGTAGTAATTTAAAAGTAATTACACACTGTATTCAGCAAAACTAGGAGCAAGGACTGAAGCCCGAAAGAAGTAGATTGTCTGTGTTTTGGAAGCAAAAGATCAGAAATGTCAGCAGAATTAAATGAGCATTTAACACATTTGTTTCCTCCTGAAAGCCCCCTGATGAAATAGGATCATGACCTGAGGATATGTTCTTCTCTGTACATTATAGGTAAGTATACTAACGTTCCAAAACTAGAAACTTCACTAGAAAGCATAATATTGTTAATGAGGTTTATTGGCTTTGAAAATTTATAAAATAGGAGATTGTATCTTGCCTACTATGTCAAATGAAATAAGATGAGCATTCAGTGAGTAGTAAAACTGAGAAATGCAAGTATAATTATCTTGTTTCGTCTCCTGTTCTGCTCTTCTGCTTCAAATCCAACAAGTATTCTCCTAGAAAAGAAACTGTAAGTATTTCTACTCAAGTTGCACCATGCTCTGTGTGGAGAATTAGCTTTGCACTTACATATATATTAACAGTACACAACCAGGAAAATCATGCTACTGTGTTGAAATTTACTGCTTAGGGAGTCAATAGGTTTTAAGGGTTTAGTGTTTCACGTAGGTCAGATCTGGATGGGTAGATACACACAGAATTTGCTGATAATCAACACATGAACTGCTTCAAATTGTGGAAATTCTTCACAGACGTTTTTTATGGAACAATAACTGTTTTGGAAATGACCGAGATAAATTTTTTTCCTTCAGATTTCCGCACATAAAAAAATAAACCTGAATCAGAGAAGTAAAATGTTTGGCCAATCAATAAGCAGGGAAGAACAGTGATTTATAAGAGAAATTGCTACATCTCCTTGATTACCTATGATTTTCAAAAGAGAAAATCATGGAGATTTGTAAATAATCAAAATTAATAAACTGTCTTCCTCTTCTTCCCACAACGTATTGTAAATTAGAAGTACACATTAGAAGTAAAATTGTCTTAGAAAGTTAAAAATAGCAATCACAACTTGTTTGTATAGGATAGATCTTTCTTGCTGACAAGCATTTTCCTCTATAAATCCCTAAAATTATTTCCATGGGATTATAGTGGATTAAATGACTGTTCAGGGTAAGACTGGCAGAATTAGGTCCTAGGAGATTTCCTGTACTATGCTATGATCCATGAAGAGAAGGATGGGAATTGTACTACTAAAATTATTAAAGCCAAATTGGGTTTATCATTTAATATACCCTTTAAGAAACATTTCTAAACTAACATGAGGACGGACAGGATGTCATGGAACTACATATTTTAGTTGTGTCAAATTTGTCACTTCTAACATGGTAATTAAAAAAGGTATTGCTGTTTAACTTTTTTTTAAAATCTGAGAAAGAATAATTATTTCTATTACTTGACTCTAATAAATTTATCAGCGCATAAAATAAACCCATTTACAGAACGGTTGGGGTTTTTTCATTGCTTGTTTTCATTTGGGGTTTTTGGTTCTTTTTGGTTTTGAGATGGAGAGAGAGACAGGAGAATATAAAACTATGGCCTATGGGATGGGAAAATGTAGAAACTGAGAAATTATATAGTGATTTATATCATGAAAAGAAAATATAACTCCCCATTGTACACTGAAAATGAGACATTTGAGACACTGAACGAAGTGCATTTGCCTAATACAATGCAATTGAGAAATACCAAATGCAATATTTGATACCCCATCAAGTAAATATTATCCTTTTATCTTATCTACTTCTGCTGTATGTTGTCTTACCAAAATGTTGCAGTATTCAAAAACTATTAAAAATGTTTTCTGTAAGATTTTTTTTCATGAAAACAAATGAAGCACAGTCAGAGTGCATCAAAAGCACGCAGGAGGCCTCTGAAACTATAATCTACAAAATTGTCGGTCATCCTGAGTTCATTCATATAATTAAAAGACACAGAAAGACACACCTTGCAAACTGAGATGTCTCTCAATGGCAAGAATCTAAGGGACCTAAAGTTCTCTTATTCTTGTCTTCTATTACTCACTTTTCATTTGTTATTTCTTTTGTTTTGGTTTGGGGTTTTTGTTGTTGCTGTTTAAATTAGCCTATTAATGTTTGAGACTCTTACAGGTCTACAGTAACATGTAAAACATAATCCATAAGAAATACTAGTCCACTTTTAAATGTGAGATGGCGTTGAATGGCAGCATTTCTTGAGCTACTATATCACTTGGTCCTGTGATGTGATTGTGATTTACCAAAATATGAGTATTGGTCTAATACCGATACTCAACTGTGACAGACAAGACTCTCTAACAATTTAAAGTTAGAAAGGGTATGTTTATTCAGCACTGGGCAGCAGCGTGGGGTAGCCCCCTAATACACACGGCAAAATTACAGGTGGTCACAGAGTCTATTTATTGACAAAAGGTTTAAACAAATACATATTCATAATACCAGCCCCTCCCATTCCCCGCTTCGTATGTTAATTAGCTCGAATAGCTATTAAGCATGCATGGTTGGCTTCTTGCATTAAGTCTGGGGTCGTTTTTGTGGGGAGGGGTTTTAGAAGGAGGAAATAAAGTGAGTCTTCCTCTCCCTGACCTTTTCTATTAATGACAATACAAATGGCTTTTGGGGCAACTCCAGTCTTGCAAAGAATGAGTTTCTGGTTGCAATTGTTCGTGTTCTTTGGACCTAACTACTAGTTTCATCCTTTCCCATTGCAGGCACAGCTAAGCAAACATAAATTGACAGGCAATCAATTATTTAAGTTTCAGGTAACTATCTCAAGCCCAGTTTCTTCTAACTTTTAACTAAAATCCTAATTTCTTTAAGATTAGTGTTTCAATTGGAGAAGTGGAATCTGTAGCTGAGGAACAAGGAGACTGTCATTCTTAAGGGCAGATGTTTCTTGAATAAATACAATGACATTGAAGAAGCATGAAGTTACCTAAGTAGGAAAAGTTAACATCAAATCACTTTCAGTTTTGCTTTAATTTCCTTAATTCACTTTGGATCAGTTTGATTTTTGTTTGTTTGGGTTCTTTTAAAGCAAAATCAAAATATATGCATTTAACTGAAGGAGATTTCTATAATAGAAATATAGAACATAATGGAGGAAGTAATTTCTACTTGCACAAGGAAAAAATGGTTCAGAAAAGCCCAAAAGTTAGTGCATCATCCAACTGTAATATAGGAAAAATATTGCTTATAACTACAACTACATGCCACCTGGTATGTTTTCAGGAACACTGCCAAGGCATGCAAATCAGTCTTTATCATAAAAACACAATCTTGAGTTCACAATTTCCTCACCAGCATGTAGAAACTAAGGTTTTAAACAGTCAAAGCATTTTTTTCAAAATGCAAATTGCTTGGATCTCTGACCATCTTTAGAGACTGGTTCCTTTCTTTTGACAGCCTTTGCATTTATTAGTTTTATTGTCAGTGCTCATCATTTTCGTTCTTTCTCTAGACCTTTGTCTCTGGTACTCATTTTTCTCTGGTTGTTTCTCTTGCTTGTTTATTTTTTGCATCTCCTAAGAGGTCTGCCATCCCATGTAGGTTCTACTGATTGTGCTTCCTGTTTCAGGTTAAGCCTTGCTCAAGGCAAGTATGATGTCATTGGCTATGAGAGGTTTCAGACTTATTAGCCAGCCCCAGGCTGTGGGAGTTCTTTCCCCATGCAGCCCTGTTCTCAGGAGTCATTTCACCTCTTCCCACATCTCCAAGACATGCAATTCTCTCATCCTCTCGTGAGGAACCACTTCACCACAAAAATCTGCTCTTCTCCCAAGCCTGCCCAATAGGTGATACTGACATTTTTCAGTTCAGTTTCCCAATACTGAGGTGCTCAAATGAGGCAGACACAGAGGCAAGGTCTTGGTTAGGGCTGTTCTACTCAAGAAAATGAGAAGGAAAAATTTGCTGTATCAAAAATCTGGTGAAAGGATTTATGAAAGTCATATAAGGCTGAGAATCTGTGATCAACCATTAACCAATCCTCCCATGTGTTTAGCTGTATATGCAGAAATTGAGCAACTTTTTGGACCAGAAACACTTTCCTTCCTTTGGAGAAAGCCATGAAAATAGGCACAGGATTATTGTTACCTTAATCTAGATCTATCTTGCCCCTATTATTCATATTCTGCCTATACATATGGTGGCACTGATTGCATTGGTAAAAATTTGTTACACCAGTTAAATAGGTGAGTGCTTTTAAGGTAAATTAATCTATTTCTATAGTAAAAATACAGAGAAGAGCTGATAGTTATGCCACTGACATGTACGCTTTTTCTTTTGAAATTAAGAAAACTACACCTAAAATAATTTTGCATAGGTTAATGAGCTACAAAGAAGAGAAAAGTGGCCCAAATTGCACTTTAACATAATAATATATAATAATAATATATTAGTAATAAAATTAAAATCCTGGCCATGGGAAGGATGACTAAGGCAAAAGGTATCTTGGAGAAATTATGTAAATTTGTGGAAAAACAATTTTTAAAACTTGTGAGGAGATTGACTAAGCATATTTAAAATTATTATATTTTATGTGTATATTTTTCTATGTACCTATGTCTCTGTGTTACTTTAATAATTATTGTCCCTGAGACTGTACATCAAAATACATAGAGAGAAACGGTAAGGAAGTATTTCTTTGTATCAGTCCTGTATTTGATTATATATGTCAAAACAAGCCCAAATCATCTACCAGAAAAGATGCTTCCCAGACCCAGTAATTTCAGGAATATATGGGAAAGCATAAAGGACATTAGTTCTGATTATACTTCCAAGACTGATTAATAGAGTATCCAAAATCTCCCACTCATCATGGTCCATTTCTCTTAATTTTCCTTTGCTTCCCCTACTCTAACACCTTACTGACCACACAGATCCCTCTCTAATTTTAGTTTAATTTGCCTTTAGAATAGCTATTTTGGATCAGGACAAAATCGATTAACATAACAATGTGCCTTAGGTTATTCAAGTTATCATCATGTGGTATTCTTCTTAAGCAAGCAGATGTAATATATTCCAAGAATTCTCATTGTATAGAATAACAATTTACTTATGGTCAAAATATACAAGAAGGATAACAATTAGCAGAAATAATTATCAGGAAACAACAGAAAGAAGGTCATAATTTAAACAAAGGTATGGCTACGGTATACAAGACCATTAAGGTCATAATTTTGGCCAACAGTCTTCTGTCTGCCACCTTTACAAATGTCTTAGGAAGTCTTTTAAAGTATTTTCATTGTGAATAAAAAAACTATTAAATTGTTCACGCTGCTGTATTTAACATTGCATCAGCAGATTTATTGTAGCCCTTGGTTTCACAGGTTCATAACTCTATGGCAAACATGTTGCTCAGTCTGAAGCTCAGCATGGAAAAGAGAAATCATACAAAAAGTAATTCAACTATCAAGAAAAATATGTTCATTCAGTGTTGGATTTTGAAAGAAAATTATTTTAGATAAGTATGATAGTAAAAAAAACTTTTACACTTTGAAAACAAATGAATACATATTCATTGTGACTTTTTAAGGTTGTCCTGGTTTTAAATGAAAATAGGTTCATCATGACAGATCGATGCTATTTCAAAATTGTCAGAAGTATTTTAAATTATCCATGGTCTTCTAAACGTGTCCACAACTTTGTGTCAGCAAATATGCAGTGACTTTTAGTCTTTAAAAACAGGTCCATGTGTGCAAAGGGTATTTTTTAAAATGGTTGACCAGAAGAGCTTTGAGTCCCTTTCATACCAACCATTTTAAAAAGGGGAATAATAATACTATTATTATATAATAATAAAAGGCAGAGATAAAGATGCCATGCTTCACAGAAGGAATAATAGTTTCTCAGAATTAATTGATCCTCACAGAGCTGCTAAAACTTCTACCTACATGGCAGAATAACAGTACCATATACCATAACACAGATGAGAATTCAACATAAATAAAATGAATAATTGCCTTAAAAGGAGTTAAATATAGCCTGAAACACTCAGTGAATCCAAAGAGTGGATGCTTTAACTTTACTAGAAGGCTTCCATTGGGCAGGAATAAAGATAAAGGATCTAGTTCTATTTGTCTTCTCCTAAAGTTTCGGTAAAGAGACCTCTTCTGTTGCAAAGAACACAGCTTGCCAAAGCAAAAGGCACAGTAACCTCTCTGCTGTGAACACTTGCACCAGGGAGTTTCTTTCAAAGTAATGTACTCTGTGGTGCTGTTAGCATGAAAGTTCAGTGAGGCTGTGGATTTTATTTAAACATATGCTACCACAGACCTGTGACTGCTGCAGGCTGTCCAATCAATTCCAAGGTGTTTCTCCACAGCTTTAAGTCCCATATTCTGTAAGGAGGACTCTGATTTCTATGGGGATGTTGTATTGCAAAGTCATTGCATCCTAAACAACATTTACATTGTACTGTCCCAAAGAAATATGGGGCTTCACAACTATAAACTGGCTCCTTTCAGTTTATTTTTTCATTGTATAACAGCAAAGAGTGTTTCAAGCGCCTCACAAATATTGAAGAGAGGGCATTGCTTGGAGCAACTCTTATTTTCAGGCTATTTTATAAGTTTGTATTTGAATTACTTCCTTAAACTCATTGAAAAAAAAATCACCCAAAAGAAAGGTCACAAGACTTACTTTCTGCTATGAATACAGAAAAATTTTTTTTTGCAAAATACAAAGTTAAAAGGACACTAGCAAGATAAAAGTTTTTTTTTTTTTAGTGAATGTCATTTCCTTAGGTACTAATAGCATTAGATTTATAAGAGTGAGAAAGAAAAAGGTAATTTAATTTTCACTATTTTTGTTATACATTGCCAAAGGTCAGTCTCTTCACAGCACAGTATCTACCTGCATCTGATAGTATGTAAATCAACTCACAAATAACTCCAGAAAGAGAAAAATAGCCTTAAAAAATAATCTAATGACACAATTTGTAAGGGATAAGAGACATGCAGCTTTGTAAAGTATTGAGCCTGGGAGCAATACAAAGCAACCATACTGAGTACAGGGCACATCTCCACAAGGAACCAGCAGGGCTATGTGTTTAGTATTATCCAAATAAGGGAAATTGCCAAATTTTTCATCTCAGCAGAGCTTCTGCAGCAAAAGAACTACTCCAGCAAAAGAACTCTTCCATTTTCTCACAGCAGCTGGAGGTCTTCAGACAGTTTAGAAATCCTAGATTAATGATCACTACTTCACCCTAAATTATCTTCTCTGATTACAGCAAATGGATTTGGGCCTGAAAGAAATCTTATTGCTGTCTGACTACTTACCATTATTAACATTACAGTATGTAGATGACAGAAACTAAATGCAAAGAAAATAGCTCGCTTTGTTGTTCAGTGCTTAAATAGTAACTCTGAAAAGAGCAAACAAAATCTATTACAGTAACCCTCTGATCTGTGCTGGGCCTCAGATCATTGTTCAGAAGTGTCAGAGTACTCTAACACTAAATATTCCCTTCTCTACTGAAGAGTTACAGCAGTCAATACAAGCAGTAGGAAAGATGATAGCACAACAGGACAGTTATGAGAGCTCTTGGCAGCAGGTGCACTTGGCTACCAAATGAAAAGAATTAATATGGAGAGACCAATGCTGCTGGAGTGCAGCTGGAGTACTGAAGCAAGGCACAAGCACATTAAAGTGGTTCACAGTACAATTGCAAAGCATAGCTGGGTCAAGACAGAATGAGATGCTCAAGAGCAGAACTAATCCTAAAAGAGGAATACAGAAGATAATGCACTGCACTAAAGAGACAACAAACTAAAGGTCTGGTGCTCCATATTGTTTCTTCACTTTTCTGAAGAGCTCTAGGGCTTCTATGTATAGTTATATCTACTATAGGCCACTACTGGAAAGAATGGGCATTTCAATCCACTTGAACTGACACTTATATTAGAATCATAAAATATTCCAAGTTGGAAGGGTCTCAAAAAGGTCATTGAAGTCCAGTTCCTGGCCCAGAATAGCCCCAAGAGTCACACCATGTGCCTGACAGCATTGTTCAAATTCTTGTTGAACTCAGACAGGCTGGTGCTTTGACTACTTCCCTGGGGAGCCTGCTGCAATGCCCAGCCACCCTCTGAGTGAACAATCTCTTTCCAATATCCAACCTAAATTCGCCAACACAGCTCCAGACTGTCGTTCACCAGAGAGAAGACAGCAGTGCCTATGTCAGCACCTCACTTTAAAACAGAATACATGAGCAAAGTGCCAAGACTTAGAAAAATAGCTTGTTTATGAAAGAGTGAGTAGCACCCATCCAGAGAGACAATGTTGAAAACCTTAGCAAATGCAATAAAAATAAAGCTTCTGTCCAAAACACCCATTCTGATTTGAAACAGAGTCCAATTGCTGGTTACAGAGCAAAGGCTAAAGAAATCGGACTAAAATTTGATTTATACCTTGGAATGTTCTTAGTCTCCTAATCTCATAGCATTGTCTAATATTTTGCTTTTGAATAGATATTTTAATAGGAAAGCAATTTTAAAAATGAAAAATTACATATTGCTGCTTTTCAAAACAATGCAAATGCTTTTGAGATGCTGTGATTTCATGTCTATGTAAGTAAAGATTTCATCAGAGGCTAAGATTTATATTCAACAAAAATTTAGTCAAAAATGCATGAAAATAAATTAAATACTGTGGGAAAATAAACACATTTTAAAAGTTTATTACTTTCATAGTTCAATTAATTCATGTTATTCATGGAAAGCATGTTTCTTTCCACAGCCTCTATTGAGCATCGTAAATCTTAAGAGGAGACAGCTGTTTTCTTTTCTTAGCCAGTTAAAAGTGTGCAGATAATTGACTGGTCAAATCTGTAGGAGTCCCTCAGAGGTTGTAAAGCATTCTTCTACATTTGTAATACTAATACCTAGTTTATCCTTGCAAAGCAGCAAAGACTGTTTCCTGTTTAAGTTAGAAATGTCTTTTGTAATCAGTTATGTGAGTACTTTGAGTTCTGAGCAGGGACTGGTATTGTCCAGGATAAAAAATGGAATAGAGCAAATTTATTAGGTTCTGTCAAGAATTGTTCTTATTGGAACAGACAGAAAACATACATGTTTATGCGGGAGACTAGAAATAAAAAATTATACCAAAAGTATGAAAAAAAAAAATACATGGAGTCATTATGATACTACATTAAACAGTCTTGAGATATTAATAATTTTCCATCTGTTTACTTATGTTCTTTGAATTTTCCTCATTAATGTAATAGAGATTTAGCTCTCCAGTGTTGCTAACAAAATTTACATAAACACTGAGTTCCTGAAGGACTTCTCAGATGTTAGCAATGAAAACTTGGCCAGCATCCCCATTATCAGAGTTTGACAAAGTAAATACATAGTTATTTTTTTAAAAAAGAAAGACCAAAATCTTATCTGCATAGTTATGTAATGCACTGCATGCAAGTCATTATAGTAATTATTTTTTAAATATGATAATTTCCTTTGGTGGAAAAGCATAGGTTAGTGTTAGCTGTCATTACTCAACCAGTAGACAGTGCTTTAGAAATAGGCAGTTTTCAACAACATCAACTTCTTTGACAAAAAAAAAGTGCCAAACCAACCAGAAACAATAAACAAAAAGTAGTCATATGCATCGTTCAAGGCATGTCAGAATTTTTCTTGTGGGACAAATGACATACAAGCTACATAGAAGAATAGAACATATTAATGGAAATTTCATTGGAATGGGGTTTAGATATCTGTAGCATACAGCTGTAATTATCTGAAAATGTATATGTGGTGGGCTGACCTCAGTAACAGCCAAGACTCTCAGTCACTCTCCCACAGGACAGAAAGGAAATAGAAGAAAGGCAAGGAGGTTCAGGGTTCAAGGCAATCACAATATATGAAACTGATTTCTTCAAATATGTCTGTACAAGTCCACATGCCTATCCAGTCACAAAACTCACCTGTTCTTATTTCAGCTTCTAGGCAACCCACTTGTTATCAGCAGAAATGACAACAACTAAAAACTGGAAAAAACATCACTAAGACTATTGTAATACAGTGACAAATCCTGAACTACTGAAGAGCCAGAAAACTGTTCTAGGACAGATTTATTTTTATTTAATTCAGAAATATTTCATTTACATGAAAAGTAGATTTTAAAATATATTTACATTATTCTGGTTTCTTTGCAAGTTAATGGTGCTTAAAGACCTGTGTAAATATAATAAAAAATGTAACCAGTTTGTTCAAAGACAAGGATTTTAAAAAGAATCCTGACAGAGATTAAGCAGCAAATAAAAAATCCTCTGTAATAGATTCTGAGACAATTATAGCACCAGTGATTGAATAACCCATTCATTTACCCTTTTAAAGGATTGAAAGAAAGAAGATAAGAATTTTACAAGCTGAAAATTTTTAGATATTAAATGTAGTCTATTAAATTAAGATCTTCCCTTTCAGCCTGCAAAATGCTTTATAGCAAATGCTCCATTTCATTCATATTTTAATTATATGAGATCATAGCAACCTTAGAAGAAGTCAGAAAGAGAAATAAATAAAGATTGAATCTATAATGCTCTTCAAGTTCTAAAGTATAATAGGACTATTAAGTTTGATTACAGTTTTGAAAATTAAGGATGTTTCTTTTCAAATAATATATTTAATATCCATATAAATATAAACACATCCTTTCAGATTATCCACACTCATGTAATTGCTTCATTGTAAAAATAATTTTTTAATAATTCTTGATTGAGTTGTTACTGTCTGTGTGTTTTCTCTCTGGAATTTGATCCTTCAGAAAAAAAGCATGCTAGTGGTACTCTGTACACTGAGATTTTATTCAGGACTTCAATAACTTCATTTGTTTGAAGACCTTTCTCTGGGATATGGATAGGTTTAAAGAGTTCTGTAAGGATAGGACCATGTTGGAATACATTTAGTTAGTTACATTTTGGAGATTTCTGTTGCCCTCAAACTGATCTGTCTAATATTCTTTAGGTTTGGTGATGGACAAGATGATTTTACCATCACAAATACATGTATTCAATCACAAAATTTTTAAATATTCAGGGTATTAATCCTAAATTCTGGTATAGGGAAAAAGGCTTATTTACACTCACATAATATTATCAAATAGATTTTGTGGAGGGTCTTCCTATGTTTTAGTTATGCAGCATATAGGCAGGTACAGCAATGCTCTACATTAACTTTCCAGAAATTACAGAAGTAAAGTATTGTTACTGAAGTTCACTATGTGTGCCTTTAAGAATGATAAAAATATATGAAATTTAATTTATCTAATCACATAAATTTGAAGACAAGGTGTTTTGTAGCAGTGATTCTACTCCTTTAGATGTTAGTTCTGATTAATTATTAAAGGCTCACTTCCTTCCTATGATTCTCCAAATTGACATGTTTTAATAAAATAAATGCCAAATGCCAAAAGCACAACAGTCACCATGAATCCAAGATAAAACAAATGGGAAGAGATTCAGGAGAAGTCTTTCAATTGAGTTTAAGAATAAGGGCTATTTTTTCAAGAGCAATCTGGAATATAGAAAAGGATGCTACAGAAAAGGAAGATATAGGAATAAAAGCCTGGAAAAAAGACAGCTATTTATTATGGATAAGGCAGAATAAAATAAGGGACTCATTAGGTGATTTATAGAAGTTTAAAGTAGGAAATGTGATTTAATACCATGAGAGTACAAGGCTGGCACTGTTTTACTGTACTTGAAATAAAACAAAGGGGTAACAGAGAAGGATGTACATTATTTAATTTCAGGTTTGGATGTATTCATGTGCTCATGCACAGTAGTCTCTGAAGAACCAACATCAATACTGGAATTACAGGTGAGATGGTGAGATCCATAAAGTGATTTACTAGTAGAAAAAGCCTGTATTCTGACTAGGATGTTTTTCACAACATTGAAGCACTTGTACGAGTGAGTTGTTGCACATTCTGTGTAACATAAATGGACAGAAAAAGCCCAAACAAATAAAACAATAAATAAACTAGGAAAGGCTTAGAGACCAGATAATGAAAAGTTACTGCATTCTCTAGAAAAAGCAAAGATTCCTCCTAAAAAGCCAGAATTTCTCTTCTTTGGAGTCATTCCTTATTGGTAGCAGATCTACCTGGAAGATTTCTTCTAAACTTATAAAGGATGATGTGCCAGAGAAAGGATGTTTCTGAAATTAGTCTAAATTCAAAACAAGTTAGACCATTTTGTATCTGGAAAGGGTTTACAGCCTACTCCAAAAAATACCTGCTAAGACTCAGATGTGAAGAGATAATATGTCATTCTCCTAAAACTCAATTATGGCTTATAAATGTCACTAAAAGAAAAGATGTATGCTGATTTGATTTAAAAAAATCCACCACTTACTAATTTAAGATCTTTTTCTGCATTCTCCTTTGCAGACATTTTAATTTCAATTATTCACCAAGGAAAGATCAGCTCTTAATTTTGCAGGCAATGAGTGTTAACACTTCAGAAGGGAAAATGTGAAAATCTCTACAGATCTTATCAGAAAAGATAAAAATAAATCTAAAATATATTATTCAAGACTGTATTTATTTAATTATGTATGTTAGACAATGCATTTGAGGGATTTGGTTGGGTTTGATTTTTGAATAGGAAAATCACTGGCAGGAACAGTCATTTCTCTGAAATAGCTTAGTGTGGCCATAGTACTTCCTCTTTTCCATTTTTCCCATTTCTAATGATCTGATCTGAATGTAGGTTATTCTCTAATCACTTTTCTGCTATGCAGGAGTTTAAAAGTATATAGGTATATTCTCCTTTGATATTAAACTGTATACTGAGCTTTACAGAGTAATGTGAAGAGGTGATAGATAGCAGGCTTAGTATTGTCAAACTTTTTTATTTGAAGCACTGCATACATACATTGTGGATGGGTATAATTTTATTTTCAGCTGAGAATTGTGCACTAAGCACAATTCCATTAAAACATTCTCTTTACTGACAACATAGAACAAAGTTACAATCTATGCATTCATTCCTATCAGTCTTCAAGCTTTCAAATTAACTATAGATATAGATAGAGATGATATAGATATAGATAAATAGACACATTTTTTACAGGTGTGTGGTCTAACCTTGGCCAGCAGACACAGCCCCACACAGATTCTAGCCCACCCCTCCCCAGTGGGACAATGGAGAGAATTGTAAGGGTAATAGTGAGACAACTTGTGGATTGAGATAAAGACAATTTAATAGAAAATAGGAAAGCCATGGACACATGCAAAGCAAAACAAGGAACTCATTCACCACTTCCCATGGGCAGGTGGTATTCAGCCATCTCCAGGAAAGCAGGATTCCATGCAACAGTGGGAAGACAAACAGCATCACACTGAATGCCCCATCCCCTCTTCCTGCTTCTTTCCTCCTCCACAGCTTTCACTGCTCTGCATAGTGCCATAACTGTGTGGGAAATCCCTTTGGTCACTTGGTACCAGCTGTTCCAGCTGTGGCTCCTCCCCTGTGCATCCTCAGCCCCTGGGGTGATGGGACACTGTGAGAAGCAGGAAAGAACTTGATTCTTGATAGCTAATACATTGCTGTGTTATTAATGTAGGTTTGGTCACAAATCTGAAACAGAGCACCTTATAAAGTACTATGAAGAAAATTGATTCTATCCCCAGCACAACAGATAACTTGTTTAATTCTGTGCAGGGGAAAGCTGTTAGAAGAAAATAAGCAGTTCTAGTCTGGCCCCTCAGTAGCATCAGTCTTACTGACATCCTTAGCCAAGCTGGATAAAGTGCATCAGAAACAGAGCTTCTCACACTTCAGATGTGAGACACAATTCTTTGACCTTGGCTTGCAGAGAATTAAAAATTCCAGTGTACACACATAGTTTATCCATGAGGAGAGAAGGGAAAAGCAAACATGATGTGACAGACTATACCATGTCACTTAAGGTTATTTTTGACCCTGTGAGGATAACTATGGTACAGGAACCTTAGTAGATGCTAAAAGTATAATAAAGTTTCCTTTCAATAATCATCTAGCAAAACAGAATAAAATCTTTTATCTATTTTTTAATCATTTTTCTCTTATATAGTTTCATCAGACAGCATATGGCCCTGGAGGATCCATGCAATTTTAAAGCACAGAAAAGGCCACTTTTTTCAGTCTTTGCCTTTTCTTAAAAAATACATTCCTGGTCAGTATGGATCTAGTTCATGTTAAAAAGGCATTGTCTTACATTTATTATAAAGCATCATACTGGGTATTTAACTAAGCTGTATAAAGCAAAAAAGGATGTTGATAGTCAATGTATACTATTGCATATATGCACAAAAATACTACTATATATAGGTCATTAATTTCAATGTAAAGAATAAAATCCTCCCAATACAGTTGATTCAATTGATTTCTATTTTTACTAGGATTCATAATTAAAGAATAACAGCCTGGTAGTTGAAATTGATTTAATAGCGGAATCAATGTTTGATATTAAATCAAATTTTGCTAAAAAAAATAATTTGAGAGCTTTTTGCAAAGGAAAAGGTACTCAGACCAAACATGCCAACAATTTTCATTCTACATACTGCATGGCTCAGCTAAATACTCTACACATTAAAAAAAAAATACAAGATCTGATTATTTTTCCAAAACCAGTCTCCAGCCTCTGAGTACTTTTTCATTCTTCATTGCCTCAGAAATGTATGAAAAAAGGAGCATGAGTCCATTAGCTGTTTCTACAGTTCTTAAACTTCTCGGCAGAAAACTGGTTTTTTTGTTTATACAGGTTAAGAGAAGGAACAGAGCAGATATCCGTGTTCTATATAGTCACTGAATTCAACAATATGATCAATACAACAACTTTTTAGACCAATATTTACTGAAGTTGGAAATGGTGTCTGGCTTAGGAATGGGGGTTCTTGCCCACATATGAATGCATGGTAATACCACAGTATGTAATATACAGTAATTTCAC
>PYHW01009637.1:2858417-2891823 GCA_013186435.1 Turdus rufiventris
TTGTATTCGTGAAATTACTGTACTCTTCCTTCTTTCTTGTTCTTACTGATTGTAAAGATAAACTCGAGAACAGGAACAGATAAAGTAAGGGTTATGACCTGGGCTGTATTTTTCTCTGTTGCCAAAGTCTGTTGAAAGGATTAAGTAGCTAAAGTTGTGTCAGCTGTCTCAAATGATCAGTTTCTGGATATCTGCTGCCTGTGTAAAAGGTAGAGCTTCATGAGTCATGGGGTTATAGGAAGGTGACCGTTAATATATTTTTAGCACTGCTTATTGTTGTGGAGTAAATTTGAAAATTTTAAATTATTATAACAATAAAAGTGGAATAAAATGAAATGAAACAAAATGCATTAAAATACCCAGGAGGAGATTCGAAACTATGCAAAATCCAATTTTTGAGCCATTAATTTCTGCAATGTATATTCAGTGAAATCTTGTTAAAGCAGCATGAGGGATTCCTTGTGCATAACATGACAGCACTGAGATTATGCCCAGACTAAAGGAGAGCTAGTAGTTAGATTCAGATAGATGGGTGAAACTGAAATTTTCTGTGTCAGGAACAATCAGAGAAGATAGTAGGAAAGCAAAGGATATGGTGAGGAAAAATACTGCTAATATGCTTCAGAAAAAAGAACCAAGGGACAGAGCACCTTCAAGACAGATGTTCTGAATTATGTAAAAAACAAACAAATCTGCTATTTGCTTCTTACTGTACTCAGGAAAATAATGAGACATGTACTTCCATTAATTAAAAAAAAAAGAGGTTATTTCAATGTGTACACTTGTGAAAGTGTACACTAACCTGAAGAAATACTCACTAAATACTTAGACTACAGAAGAAAAGAATCACAGATAATATAAGGGAAATTAGCGTGTTAATGATGGCAATTTTTATGTAGTAAGAAAAAAAAATATTCATATTGTAATGCATGAATAGATCATTTTCTTTAATCTTTTAATATGAGAATGGCCATTCTCAAGATTGAGGATTACATAACCTACTAATCAGTAAATCTTCTAGTATGCTAAATATACTATTAATTCAAATAATTGGTATTTACAGTTTTAAATATTGACTTAATTACTGGATTTTAAAAAACTGTTTACAATCTATGAATGTGTTTACAGGATATCTTTCAATGCAAAGAAAAATTTGAAGGAAAAAGCCATTCTTGGTAAATATTGAACTTATTAAAACAAACAGCCAATAAAAAGAGAAAGATCACAATGTGAAAAAGCAGCATGCTTCCATACATGATGCCATGAGATACTGCCTCACACAATCTTAATAAAACATGCTATATGACCATACTTCAGGCCTGTAAGCAAACTACTGGTTTAGCTGATTATCAAAATTAGTTCCCAAACACATTACAAAATTTAACTAAAAGTACGTTCATGTTCTCTTACTTTCTGCTTTGTATTTCTGTTATATTTTAATAAAATATTAGTATATGTTGAATTTGCATCATCAGGGTTTGTAGCAGGGGACCTACAGGGGTGGTTACTGTAAGCAGCTGCCAGAAGCTTCCCCCACTGCCTGACAGAGACAATGTGAGCTGGTTCCAAGACAGCCAGGCAGAGCCCATCAGGGACAGAACTAGCACCTCTGGGAGAATGTTACTTAAAAAGGGTGAAAAAAACCCACTGCAATGGCAGCCAGAGAGAAGAGGGGGGATATCTGAGACAAACAGCCCTGCAGGCACCAAGGCCGGTGCAGAAGGATGGGTAGGAGGTGCTCTGTGTGCTGGAGCAGAGATTCCCCTGCAGACCCTGTGAGCCAGGCTGTGCTGCTGCAGCCTGGGGAAGTCCAAGGTGGAACAGCAGATACCCACTGGCAGCATGTGGAAGACCCCAGCTGGAACAGATGGATACCTAAAGGAGGTGATGGTCCTGGCAGAACCCGTGGCCCCATGGAGAAAGGGGCCCCTGCTGGAAAAAGTTTACCAGCAGGACTTGGGATCCCATGGGGGATCCATGCTGGCAGAGCCTGTTCCTGGAGGAATATGCCCCATGGAAGGGACCCACACATCAAAGGGAGCAGGGGATGTCTGTGAGGAGTTCTTCTTCTGGGGAGCCTGGAGTGGCAGAGACACGTGCTGAATTGACCACAAGCCCCATTCCTGTTACCCCTGCACTGCTGGTGAAAGGAGAGGTAGAGAAAATAAGGAATGAGGTTGAGCCCGGGAAGAAGGGAGGAGTGGAGGGATGGTGTTTTAAAGGTTGGGTTCATTTCTTATTACCCTATTCTGATTTCATTGGTACTAAATTTTAATGGTATCTCCAAGTCAAGTCCATTTTGCCCCTGATGGTAATCAATGAGTGACTTATCCCTGTCCTTATCTCAGCCTACAAGGTTTTCCTTTTATTTTCTCTATCCTGCCCCAATGAAGAGAGGAATAATAAAGTGACTTTGGTGGGCACATGGCATACAGGAACAGTCAACTCACTACATAGTAAAATTTAGATTATTTCATAAAAAGGAATATTCAGAAGTGGTCCATCAAAGTCTCTAATTTTGATTACTTTCAATGTTCTATCATAATATTTACCAGTGATGTTTTTTAAAAAGAGATGTGGACACAGCTGTGACTAAATGCTTCATCACAAATGATTTTGGATCCATCTTTTTTATAGATAAAGATGAATTCAATGCAGCAAAACAGGAATAAGCAGTTTGTTTTTGCAACACTAATGTGCACAGTGACATAATATTCACTGCCCATATTACTGGCCCTACCTATGAGTCATCAAAAAATTCTCTATTGCATACTGAACGCCTCAGCCACACTGTGCTTTGTCTCTCACCCAATATTTGGTGCTTCTGAATAATGCATGTGAACATCATCAGTAAACACAAAACCCAGGGACCATGGTAGAAATTGAGTTTGTTTTTGCTAAAATCAAAATTAGGTTTTATGTGGATTCTATTTAATTCCAAATATATCTTTATTCACAGTTATTTTTATCTGTATTTGGGGTATAATAAATCCTATTTTCCAGATAAAATTGTTCTAATTACTGGTAAAAAAAGATCCTACATTTGTAACAGATGGGATACACATTTTATATACTTTATCTTCTTTGCCAAAAATGCACTCTGCTGATGCATTTAACATGCACTTTCACCTTTTAATTATAAAATTATAAGTTAAAAATATAAGTGCTCAACTTTAGTGTGTATTTTAGTATTCAGAAAACAAAAAGATGCAAAAATGAGATACTATGAAGAAGTAATGAAGAAAGTTTTATAATGATACTAAGCAAAACAAAAAGTCTCAAAGTGTAATTACTACATAACATTTTATTGGTGGTTCCAGTATGAACACTAATGTTCAGGCCACAGGACTGACCATTTGCTATTATTAGACCAATTTCATAGGTCATTTGACCATTTCAAGACATTTGATTGCTTCAGCAAAAACTTTTGATGTTTAATCAAAAATAACAATAGACAGGTATGTGAGATGCTATTTTGCCTCATAGTAATCAACTCTTCAATAATCTGTCACTAGACTATAAATCCTTTCTCATTTCCTCCCTACATATTTCTTGAGAAATTAGAAAGAAGGGACAGAATGATCAGCTTGTGTTTTCATGAAGATAGGTAAGAGGGCATAAATTTCAGTGTAAAAGATATCCCCAATTTCCCACCATCTGGTGGGGCTCAAAGTGCCTTTCAAAGCCACTGCACAGAGAGCAGGCTTTTAGTCTGTTTGGTAACTTATGAATTCTGATGACAAATTCTGTTGTTTCACTAGAGAGATGATTACTAACAGAAAAAGGGAAGGCAAACATGGGTGTCTGAGATTTTATAAAAGCTTTTGATACTATCTCTCACAGCATTTTTGTGAACAAAATGTCCATCATACAGATAGACATGCACACAATATGATGGGTGAACAATTTGCTGAAGCATCAGGCTCAATCACTTACAGTAAATGAGGTTAACACTTTTCTGGAGGCCAGTGACAAGAACTGAAAAATTCTAAATTGCAGCTGATAAACCTGCTTGATCTCAAGACATGAGGTCTTTAAATATTAACTGAAAAAATAGAATATTGATAATACATGGCATAGAATTTGCATTGTGCAGTGCTTGTGAGTAGTTGCCCCACCTTTTGTGGTGGAGGAACCTGCACAACTTCAGCATTCTGATTGTCCATTTGGTGACACATTTGACAGTGGATTGAAATGTCCCATTGGAAAACTTAAGTGCACACAGACTTTGCTTGCTTTCTTATGTAGGCACCCTGAGGGCAAACAATTAATTAATAGAGAGCTTGTTCAAAGGAAGTGCTTTGAAAGTGTTTCTTCCTATTCTAATCCTTTATAGATTATCAATTTGAACCTTTTTTGACCATCATAATGTTGCACAGTAATCTTCCTTCCTCTTCTGTCCTATCACCAACAAGTAGCATAGCTTTCAAGAGGTAAAATGTTCAAATTGGTCTTAAAATAAAATAAATCAAAATAAAATAAAGCATCCTTTTAAGTAGACCTTTTGGGGAAATATTTTCTGGTTGCCCTGGTTTTTTATCACCTGGGGAAAAACCTAGGTTCTAAAGCTAGTGATGGACTGCTCACTGTGAGAATTTTTAAAGTATTAAAAAACAGAAAAAAATAGAACCATGACACTGAAGTGGACAGATGATCTCAAACCTTTCTATGATTAACTGGATACAGAAGAAAATGAAATAGCAAACTAAGAACACTATTTTTTCAAAGTGATTTGTATGGTATATTAAACAGCAAGAAAATCCTTTCTAGAAAAATCCTTTGGAGAAGGAAGATGTACTCATATTAGTGTTTGGTTCACTACTGCAGCACATAAATATCCAAGGTAGCAAACACAGGACTAGGATTGCAGTTTATGAAACTATATCATAAAATAATCCTTTTCTTTAATTCACAATATGTAGTTGTTTTTTAATTACTTATTTTTAAAAAATAAATAAATGTTACAGAATCTCATTCTCTCACCAGATTAAAACCCTATACTTTTAGGATACTTACACTAATACCTTTTCAGGAACAATCAATCAGATACTGCATCTGATAATATTCATGTCTTTCTCCCCTGTCATCAGTCTTGACTGTAAGTGAGTGCTAACAGTGGCATCTTCTGGCATACAGAAGAATTAATAGCCTTCTTGCTGTGGAAGAACACTGCTATTTAAAAAGATAAGTCAAGAAAAAAGACTAAAGAACTGAAATAAAAAGCACCTGCTGTTCTTCAATTATTCTGCTTAGAGCAATTGAAATAGTAATGAATGATGAGAAATTAAAACCCACTTCTTTGCTAAGTGGCCGTTTGGACACAAGAGTTTATGTGTGAGGCAACTTCTTCTAAGGCTATTAGTATCCTACATAATGACTTATAATTATGTCAGTTGACATAAAATGACAAATGGTAGTTAATTATAAAAAGGAAGGAGCTATAAAAAAGATGGAAAAAGGGAATAGATAGTATTAACTAGACGAGAAATAAAATCTGATTGTTCTCTTTTTGAATACATATCTAAACACTTTATTTTACATTTTATGACTTACATTTCCTAGAAATTGCTACACAGTAAAATAAATTAATGTTTATGGATTTGGGGATGATGAGAATTGTTAATGAACTGAATATTACATTTCAAATTTTACTAGAAAACTACTTCATAACTTCATAAAAATGTTACTGAGCTCATAGCTTTTAGTCACAATCTCTTTAATTATATATTTTCTTTTTCTATGATATATTCTATGTCGTTATGCATCACATGTATTGCGCAGTGCATTCAAATAAGAAGTGAATCTTGAGAAGTAGAAGCAGCAACTTTTCAGTCTACTTGTATGAGCCTTAAAGGGCACAGAGGTTCTGAACACAGGTTGTGAGAAGTTACATTCTTTTCTACTGTCTGTTGAATTTTTCCATTTTTTTGTGGAAGCTGTTAACACTGGTATTACTCACGGGACCATTTTTCACAATGTAAGGCTACTGGGATTTTGGTAGTTAGTGACTGTCTCAAAGGACCTAATCCCAAACTAAAATACTTGGTAGAGAAACAGGAGCAGCTGAAGTCCTGAGCGTACATAAGCAGATCTACAACAAACACTTGGCAACTTACTGCATAGAGGGTTGTAGAAAAACCAAGGGGTTTTGCCCTCGACAGGCCAAACCCCTGTGTGTGAGTGCAGCAGCAGACTCAGGACTGGCCAGAGAGCTGGCTCATGACCACAGCGAGTGATTAAGCTCAGCCTGTCCCCTTGGCCTCACTTCCAAAAGTGATTCCCTCTTGATAAAGACAGGACTACCTGTGTTAGCTGACACACTGGTGCCCAGTGTGCAATTGCACTGGGTTTTTGTGGGGGCTGTAGGGTGGCAGCTGTCAGGAGAGACTGGGATGCCTCCTGCATGACACCGGCATTTTCAGCAGGATTTGGGACATCCATCACCAGGCATGGCTTAGCCCCACCAGTCAGGACAGTGGTGCCTCAGGGAAAGTGAATTTTAAAAAGGGCAAAATTCTGTATCACTGAGAAAGCGCAAGTGAGGGTGGTGGAAATGAGAGAAACAGAGAAACAACCTTCTGATCACCAAGGTGAGAGAAGAAGGAGAGGGAAGAGGTGCCCCAGGCACCACAGCAGAAACTCCCCAGCAGCTCTCAGAGAGGAGCTGATTACCCCACTGCAGCCTGAGGAGGACTTTGTTTTGGAGCAGGTGGATGTGCCCTGAAGGAAGCTGCAGCTTTTGGAGAGGACCCACGCTGGCACAGGGAAGATAATGTGAGGAGAAAAGGCCGCAGAAAGGAACTGTTATGAACCGGCTGCAATCAATCCCCTCTCCTTGTCACCCTGCAACACTCAGAGTCAGAAGGAGGCCCAGGAGCTGGGAACGAAGCAGTAACATAGATTGAAAAGAAGTGGGTGATGGGGGTGCAGCTGTTTGGTTTTTACCATCTGATTCTATTTTAATTGGCAAGAAATTAACTTTCTTCAAGTTGAGACTTTTCATTTTGGTGATGTTAATTGGTAAGTGATCTTTCTAATTTTATCTTGACACAAGAAAGCTTTTGTCTTATCACACTTTTTTTTATCATTTGCTGAGGACAGGGAGTTAGAGGACAGCTGGGTGACTATCTGGCAATCAACCAAATCAGCCCTGCACATCTATATTAATATATAGCAGAAGCACATTCAGTTTGCCTTGAAGTTTTGTTCTGTATTAAACAGCATCATTTGTGGTTCAACCATAGTGGCTAGAAGAGTTACAGCTCTAGAGGATGGGCAAAGTGGACAACAGAGACCGCCTTCTCAGCTAAATTAATTTGGAAATGATAGTCCATACTCTTAGTTTTCCTGTATTCGAGGTGTGTCTAGGTGTCTTATGTGTTTAAGTCTTGGAACTAACAGAGATAAGCAAACAAATCTATTCAAGTTCCTTATTATCTTCATTTAAATATACAAGTAGGCATTTTCAGTTATTGGAAACAAAATCCCTGATACGTCCTTTTGATTAGTAAACACTTAACAATACATGAGTTCATAAATCTCAAGGTCTCTTCTGCAAGTCACAATTTATGATCAATATTTTTTGTCTATAACTAGCTTTTGCTGAACAATTTTATTAGGAAATAACTAATAAATAACTGATAGTTCCTTTTTTTTTTTTTTTTTTGCTAATGGCTGTGTTTCTGCAACAATGCAACATGTCATCAATTAATTTTTTTTCAGTATTTAGCTTGTATGTAGCTTCTTCCTTTTAGAACAACTCCACATTCTGATTTTGCTCCCTGACATTTCAGAAGCAGGTTTTTTTAACAGCTAGCTGTCTCCACTCTAGCAACTGACATATTTTCCAAATGTCAGTTACAATCCATAAGATTCTCTCAAGAGTATTATACTTTCTACATCACTATTAGCTGTCCAAGTGCCATGAACTGTTTCTCACATCCCAAAGCTGGTCACAGGATCCATTGATCCAGGATCCATGAGAATTTCTATTTAAGACTATGAACATTAGGGGGAAAAGTGAAAAACAGTGGGAGAGACATGGTAAAGGTAGTATAGAAACACATTTCTCCATTTCTCTTTTATATCCTTCTCTCTTCAGACTTGCTCTCATTCAGATATCTCAATCCAACATTTTCCACAAAAAAATTCACTCTTTGGTAGTTTCTGATTCTTAGACATTTTATTTCATCCTATCCCTGTTTTCAAGGCTACATTTTTGCTTCTCCAGGCCAGGTCATTTTGGCCCTGGACTAAAATGACATTGATTGACTTATGTTCACAATCCTTAGGGGATTAGTAATAATAAAATAAAAACAAGGGTTTCATGTAATTCCTAGAAATCTGACCTATCTTTCCATATGGTCTCTCCCTGTTTATAAAAAGCCCAAATCATATGCCTGTATGACAAATGTAGCAGGTACTCAGGAGGCCCTAAATTCAGCTTGTACTATAAAAGCATTTACCTGGGGATGACTGCAGGCAGCATAAACTTGAGAAAGGAATTCAAATCGGAGAAAAGATCCATGTTTCAGAGACGTAATGGGCTGGATATAAAAAATTCTGGTGACTACATGGTTCCACAAAGGATGCTTTCATGAAGTTTGTGTCTATTGAGCTGTGGCTCTCTTTCTGCAGCTGGGTATATCACAATGAAGAAGGAGATATCCCCTTCCTTTCCCCTTCCTTAGGCACATCTACTGGCCTTGAGAAGTGTCTGCTTAATGGGGATCCAAGCAAGGGAAGTAACTCATGTTAAGCGTGTCTAACCTGCTACTGGCCAATACCTGGAAAAGTTGTTTTAGTTAGCCAGCCTTTGAAAACCCAAAAAATGGAATTTATGTCACAATCCTAAACCAGACTGGAATTCTTTACTTCCTTTCCACTTCCCTTTAAAATAACAAAAGAAAAAGGAAAGTCTGCTTGCTGTCTTCCAGATACATTATTTACAGAATACAGGTCATAACTAAGTATTTTGAATAGTTTCACTCTTTTTTTTAGGGAACTACAGATGATTTATTTAAAGTGTAATCAGATACTTATGTATATATACACACACAAAAGTTTTGCAGATTTTAAGATCTAGGTCTTTCTTAGGCTTGTATGTACCTTACATATTGTTTCATGGGGGAAAAAAGGACAGTGCTAGGTTTCTGTAGCAAACAAAAATTAATTGGTTTTCTTTTATTTAAAAGTTAGTTAATGGTTTGAGCATGAATTACTGAGAAGCAGATTAGTCAAGGCATTGGAGTTATAATCATTAATAGTGAAAGACACAAATATGAAACTAATCTAATTTCAGTCTCTGCATAGGTTGCAAAGGGAACTCTCAGGAGATCGCACAAACTTTGATTTTCTAAAAGGATATAATAAAGGCTGGAGATGCATGACAGACCAAAGAGCTACCTTTGACTGTAAATCACCTTTGAGTAAACCAAAGTGTGACATTTATCATGGTTACAGTCTCTTTACAAAATAGAAATATAACTGTCTGATATGATTCTCAACTCTGAAAAAGGACAGATTCTTTCATAAGCAGATTTTTAAAGAGTTTTACAGTTCCTTTTTGATTCTGTTAAATAATTCCTTATTCATTTAGTGGCTATGAAAGTTTTGGGTTGTTGTACCTTTACATTTATTTTTGTGTTCAAAATCTAAAAGGAGAAACAGGTCTAAAAGATACCAAGACAGTTTGATAATGAAGCATGCCATGGGATTTACAGACATTCCCAATTCTTTTTTCACCAGTAGCTGTACCATAGTAGCACCATAGCAGTATGGTGGAAAATTAGAATGATTTCTTCTCCCAACAAACTAGGACTTTGAGGTAACATGAATTCTGTTTTACAGGTCTTATTAGCTGTAGTTGCAAGTACCTCCTCTATTTTTGTATTGCAAGAAGTCATTAGTGATACTGGCAATAAGACTGTGAAGTGAATGCAAAAGAACATAAATTCAGGAAGGAGTTTTCTAACTAACTTTAGATATCTGTACTTCAGCTACTGAAGCTTGTTCTTTTACAGTCAGTAGAGAGAAATAAGGACTGTGAGGCACAATTGTCATCTTAATGGACATGCTTGATGTAGGCCTAATGGGCTGTGCCCTCATGTGTTTACTCATTTTCAGTTCAATCTGTTCATATTTTTACAGTGACTATAAAAGAAGTCCAAATTTTTCAGCTCATGAAGAAAAATCCTGTCTCTGTGTCCATCATTATTAAGTTAGGATGGCATTCTAAGGAAAAAAAGAAATACACAGTAGGCTATAGCTGTTCTCTAATATTCATGTTTAGATTTTGGATGGCAACAGGTAGCATTTTTACTGTAAACTTGAAGTAGCTAATCTGATCATTTAAAGGAATTGTTACTAGAATATGACAATAGTTTCAAACTACATAGAGGTTGGCTTTATATTTTCTCTCACTCAAAGAAATAACAAAAAAAAACAAACAAAAAAACCAGAAAGGCAACTCATTTCGAGGCTTTTGGTCACTAGAGTAGAAGTAAACTGGAAGAGTAAAAGAATCACCCAAAGTGAGTAATAAAATCTATTACAGACAGTATGGAAAATGGAGCATCGAGAGTGAGATGCTGCATTTCCCCTCCTTGCTGCTCTTCCCCTCCTCCTGCCAAAATAGAATAAAACATGAACAGATTTAAAAAGAAAACTTCAAAGTTATGAAGAATTTCCTATAGAAAGATCTTCTAGGCACAATCAAATCAGTCATAAGGGTAACTGGAGATGAAATTGACTATTCAGAAAGTCTGTTTTTTAAAGATACATTGACTTTTGCGGGCTTATTTGAAGTAAAAACTCTCAGGTCTTTGAGGATTAGACATCACTTCCAGAGAAAGGGATTGACTTAAAATACAATTTATTAAAAGGAATGTATATTTCAGGAAAACACCTGTTCATTTTTGTTTTATATAAGAGAAAACAATATAAATTCTCATCCACTCTATTAATGGAAGTTTTTGATAAAAGATTAAAGATGGTTTGAATACAGTGATCAAGAGTTATAAATTTTTTTTTCTTCATATCCTTAATACACTATGAAACACATTTCAAGGAACACATTAACAAATAATTAATATTTATTTATTTATTTATTTAATTATGATCAATTAAAAATCAGAAATTGTTAAAATGTAATAGTGGCATTGGTTCAATGAAATAATACATGTATTGAAAGCTCCGAATTTCTGGTAACTTCAGAACTAGTGGTATTATTATAAGGTAATGCCTTTAAAAATACAATTAGAACTTTGTAACTCCAACTAAATTTATTATGTGGTCTCTCTGGAATATACAAACTCATATAAAGTCAATGAAAGAAGTCAATCAGAACTGATTTCAAAACTAGGATATTAGCCTTATTACATTCCAATTAGCCATATTTTACATAAATTAGCAGTGTATTTTTACTTGATTTTGCACATATCAGATTCACATACAAAAATAAATAGTCCATAACCTAATACAGAATAGATAAAGAATTGTAATGTCTTGTTAAAAAAAAAAAAGACCAAAAAAAAAAAAAAANTTTTTTTAAGAGTTGTTCCCTTGATGAAATTTTCAAACTTCTTCTCTGCTAATGGGATGAATAATAAAACTTTAAAAGTTTTCTTTATGGAAAAAAAAAAGACCTAAGTTCAGGTCAGACATTAGTGAAGTGGTTATTCTGGTTTTAGTTCATATGCCAGCTGAATGGCTTTAACCACAGCTGTAGAGACTCAACCTGATTATTATCTCCTACTCTATCCAAACAACTAGACAGTCCTCGAACCAGAGAGAGACACACACCATAGGTAAAGGTAGGAAACAATATACTTGGGATAGTATGCTGCTTTTTGAAGGATTAGCCTTAAACAGTTTTCCACTGGCTCATTCAAGGGGATTGGTTTAGTAAATAACACAACTTCTATGGTATCACATAAACCATTTGCATTTATACTCACATTTTATTCTGTGTTTGTGGAATGGATATTGTTAACCATTTCTTGCTTAGCTAGAAGAACTGGCATTTAGAGGTTGTTCTTCACACATTTTAAATAATTGAATGCCGGCTTTTTATAACCTTACGAATCTATCAAGAAAAGGTCTATTTGTATTCCCCATCTCAAAATTCTGTTTATAGTTGGTGGTTTATCTTTGAGACATGTCTTAAAGATTCTTGTAGAGGAGGAATAGGAATGGAAATGAGGGAACTCACAAAACAATCCACCCCATTTTGAAAAAGGGAATACAGCCTTGCCTTGTGTAGGGCAAAAACATCCACACAGAAGGTGCTTTTTACTCTCCACTTTTCTTAAGAGTACCATTCAGAATTGAATCTTATAGTCCATGGTAGGAAACTTGACATTCACTGTCAGGTCAATTTGAGCAAGGCTGTACCTGTACTTGGTTTTCTGTATCTCTGTAATTGCTTCTGTGCTTTTTGGCATAAAATTTAGGTGAAGTAAGAAAATGGTGTATTAGTTCTTCATTCAGTACGTAACTACCTGATTTAAAACTTTAAGATGTTTATTATCTGGAAGACCTATCACAAGAATCTGGGTTTTTTTTTTCCTCTCTCTCTATCCAAGGAAATAGCATGAAGGATGTCCGTGCTGGTGTAAAGTTAGAAGGGAACGCATAAATCCATAGAGAGCCTCAGTGTTCTCCAGGCTGATAAATTACTCATTTATTAATCCACTACCACATAAAATGTCTATCTCCACCAAGATACCAACTTTATGCTGATAATACCCAACCTGCATGATACCCTGACCACACAATACCATATTCTGTGTTTTTCTCATTAGTCCAAAAAGGGCTCTTAAAGAGCTGTAGTCTTCACAGGGGAATTCAGAGTAGAAAAGGACATGCTGGGGTATATCCTCTGTGCTCAAGTTTGGGAGACATAAAGCAGTAGGTAGGAAGGGGTCCTTGGAAGTTTTTAAAAACTAGGAAGTAATAAACCAGAATTTGTTTAACAAGCAGGTGCTGTACAATAGCACTTTTGTAAGAGTGGCACTGGCTACTTTGTATTCAACTGCTGTGGAAACAAAAAAGCATTTAGGACATTCTTATCCTGAGAAGTAGCTATGACACCTATTATCATATTAATTTTACTCAGGAAATAGAAAAGAATGGATGAGAAAGCAATGAATGTTAGTACTTTGCCAGATGTTTGTTTCTTTACTGGTAACTATGAGTGCAAACATTTATACATTTGTTCAATGAAATAATGTAGTAAAAGGCTCCAGATTTCTGATAACTTCAGAATTAGTGGTATTATTATACGGTAATTCCCAGCAAAATATAACCCCATGTCATTAATGCAGGTAGTTTGTAATAATGGCATTGCTCTGATGTGCTGTTTTAGACCAGTGAGTGTGCTCACTAAACACTATAACATAACTTAAAACCTTAGAAGAACAATCATGATTCTGTTTGTGTTTGATAGCTGCTGTGATAAAAATCTTCATGTGGATATGACATGTTAATACAAGGCAAAAAATACACCATTGCAAAATATGAAATTTTGTATTATTTGATTTTATTTCTTTCTCTGTGTAAATTCCCTCAGCAAATTTTACATAAGCCTTCCCCTTATTTGTTTCTGAATTAACAATCCAACCTGACAGTAGTTTCAATCCATTACTCAGGTTAAATTCATCACTCAAGAAGTACAAATATTGACTCATGAGAAAACGTGTTAAGGGAGAGAGATGATACTCTTTAAATAGAAAACAACCAAAAATTGAAATATCAACTTTAATTTTTTTCCAATGCATAATATCATTATGCAGGTCACACCTTTTTGCAAAATACTGCATAAGAAAGTTGTATTGTAACTCTTCTCACTTTTTACAAGGCCTTTTAAATGGAATCCTTTTGGTTTTTCTTTTACTGCTTGCATTGGTTGAGGGTGAGCTAGAGTTCATTTTTCCATAGCAGTCCTCACAGTGTGCACAGTTTGGTGGCACCTGGTACCTGTCAACCCACCACAGTGCTTGTTATACATCTGGCAACTTTACCTGTTCAAACTTCATTGGCTGGTGATAGCCCATGCTTAGCAATCTTAGCAATCCAAAAGTGGTTTTGGGATTTTTTTTTTTTGTGGAAATCTTTGGAACTTGTTCATCCTTTGGCTTTGTTCATGCTTCAGTCATTTCTATCATCATGTATTTTTGTGCCAACACTTGATCATGCACGCAGAAAAATCTTTGAACTTCATATGTGTTGACAATACATATCATCTTGCTAAAAGTAAATACTAATTATGGAAATGCAAATTTTTCACGGGAGTTTACTAATTTCATAAAATTGTTCTCTTCAAAAGATTTTCAGCTCCACAAAAGACAAGGATATGAGAGAAAAAAGCTCAGATTATGACAGCCTTTATGTGAAAAGGAAGTATGAGATCCCCCTAGCCTCTCAATTAATAATATGAAAGCCTATATATGAGCCGAAGAGAATGTTATTGTTAAAAATTAGTGCAATATTTAGACTAAGGGTGGCATTCACAGCAAGAACTTTTATTTTTCCTTTTTATTTTTAGTAGAATTGAGATGTTCTGAACTGAATGAACTATGAACAGTGGAGTCATGTAGCCCTTCCAAAGACACCTGAATAACACCTCACATTAACATTCAGGAATTAAGAAGAATACTCTTGTGTGTAAATAAAACCTGAAATCCTACTCAGACATAAGGGATGTCTTACTTTACTGAGGTAACAGAATGTAGATGAGAGTTTAAAAGAATTAAACAGATGGCAGACATCATAATGGAGATTTTATTGTCAGCTTTAAGTAGTTTTGGTCCCAGAATATGCCACCACAATCAGATTTAACAATGAGAAAAGCAGCTATACTGAAGTGGGTGAAGGAGCAAAAAGAGGACAAAGGATGTTTGAGATTTGAGAATGTAGTATAATGTAAGGCATGAGACTTAGACTGGTTTATTTATATAGAGATCACAACATAAAGCCTTTTCCAAGGTATTTTACCTCTACAGCATGATTTGAACAAGAAAATAATAATCTACAGATTAAGAAGCCTGAGAAATTAAATATTTTTGGGGACTTCCTTCTTCAAAGAGGATGATTGTCAGGTAAGATTAAAAAAAAAAAAAAAAAGTGGGAGACATGGTTTGCTCATATATATCTTAAGCAGAAAGATACCCTCAATATTTCTACATATTTGAGCCCTGAACTGGGAGATCTCTGGCTGCAGTAAAGAAACATGTGTGTTGCATGTTAAAATGAGCAAAGAAAGACAAACTACTGGTAGAGCACTTTTCAGAGAATTGGTGGTCTTGCTAGAAGTATTATGAGAATTTTGATGAGTGGTATTGAGAACCTCAGTGGAGTGATATTTGGATTAGTCCTTCCACACAGAGCTATTTGAAAACAGATTCAAATCAATATGTAGGTGATAAGTATTTGTTGTTATTACTGCTGCATTCTGCAGGGGTTTTCAAAGAGGTAATTCATTGTGACGCATGAAATAGTCCTGTGGGAGCTCCTGGGTTAGAGGAGAATAAAACTAGCAAATGAAGTGTCAAGACTTTATACTACTGTTTATTTTATATATTTAAAGTACACATTCCTTTCTAGTACCATTTCTTCAAATAACTGCACTGATTTACCATATTTTAAAAGTACTTTTGAAAGAGCAAACCAGTCAGCACAACTGTAACACTGTGAAACATAGAATATAATGTAATGATTGACTGTTTGATAGGAAATCTAGATTGTTTCAAAATATAACACATTTTAAACATTTTTGCAATGCAAGGCTATCACTTCTGTGTTACAAATACCAGATCTCTTCACTGGCCTTCTAAAGCCTAAAGGCTGTCACCACACATTTGTCAGTCTTCATCACCAAATTAAATCAATTCTTACATCTCTAGCACTGAGTGTGGAAACAAGTAATCTTTCACTTCACAAGCGATGTGCACACATAAAATTGGTAGTACAAGTTTGTTTTGGCAGAAGCATATCCTCTCTTTCCTCTCTGTGCCTTCTGGATATGAGTATCAGACACATGTCCAAAAGGCAATGACATGGCATAAAAAAAAATAAAGGTGGATATGTCCTTATACTTTATTTTCATACACAGCTATGTAACAAAAGGGGCTGGTTCTGTATCATACTTTAATAGTTCATTAAGATCATTAATCAGTTGCACACAGGTTTATCTCCTTGGTGAAAATGTTTGCAGAAGCTACCAAAAAGAGAGCCTGGGCTACGGCTAGGACCTCTAAACTCACTTGTCAAAAAAATATGTAGCAATCCCCCTTTCTTTCCTGAATGGTTATGAGAGAAAGCAAAGTTGTCCAGAAGGAAAAGAATGCGGGAGGTTTCTTGATAAGGAAAAATATCATTAACTGTATGACTCCATAGAGAAGCTAATGCTGAGGATCAAACACAGTGTGGTCAATTTGTAGGCTTACCTGAAATTCAGATATATATTTCAAGGAGCTTCTTTCATCATAGTGAATCAAAATTTCAGTGTAAAATTTCAGTATGAAAGCAAAAGTGTACTTAGCTTTTAATTGATACCAGTAACCCAAAGCTAAGAAAATTGCACAAAATTATATATGTTGCATAAATATATGTAAAATACAGATATTAAAAATTTATGCCTAAATTCTTATAATATTTATATTTTTTCCACTCTAGTTCCTTCTATAAAATCTTAAATCTTGAGAGGATAGTTTTGTTTTCTTACTAAACGATAATATTTTCCACTTTAAACTTGACTTTAAATTCCCAAAGTCCTACTCATATATCACAGTGATGCGATAGAATAATTTTTCTAATACCTGCTTCATTTATCTTAAGCATACACTTTAACATACACTTAAAGACACACGTGATTTCTGAAAAAGAACCAAAAACATATTCTTGACCTATATTGTAAGAAAATTCTACAAAATGCTGTGTTTTAACTGTTCTGTTGGACATCCATATCTGCTGCCCCAGAACAAAGTAGGACACTTTCTGGTACACATTAAAGACAACTTTTAAGTTGAATTCCAAAAAAGAAAATGCATGCCAGCATAAATCCATGAAATCACAACCGCTCATGGAAGGTACTAGTAGATCAAGATTTATGAACAAGACAAAATATCAAACAGTATAGATTCATATTTTTGTTCTATAATATCTTAGAAAAAGTTCAAAAGAAACAGAATTACATGCAAATTTCACTATGCCTAACACATAGCTTATAGTTCTAGCAATTCAGAATGTAGTAAAAAGAGAATATGAAGGCTAATTATAATTTTGACATTTTGAAAAGATTGCACTAAATGTATCAATATGAAGAAAATTCTAATGCAGTAGAAGACAGTGAAGTAAAATATACTGTTCTTGAAATTCTTTAGTCGTTTAATACTTTCTTAATAGCTCTAGTCACATTCTAAGATTGTTTTATAGTTCTTCAATGCCACAGTGTGTCATTATCAAATAGATGTAAGATATATACAGTATTACAAAGAACATCTGGTTTTAAATATTTGAACTCCTAACTTCTTTCTCCAAAGTTAAACTTCCAAGGGCACTCTTAGGAAGTAAGTGTCCAAACTTTTTTGGATATTGCTCAAAATCCCATCTAGACTTCTACTAGGACATGAAAATGTATAGACTAAGTGTCAGTGCAAGAGGATCTTAGGCTGATTCCAAACTAATTTGTTAAGGCATACCCCAGAATGTTCTGTCACATTTTTCCAGCAGTTCAAATAGAAATGGGAAACCACAGGCCATATTTTTTTATTGCCTCTTTAATGTCAAATCAAAAAGGACCTGGGGTTCACATCTAAGCCTAAAAACAGGCAGTATCCTCACATTCAGTGAGTGCAGATAATGAAAAATGCAGGAAAAAATGCAAAATGTAGAAATTAAGTTTAGATTTAAAAATTCATCTATTGTCACCATCTCTGCCTATATTTCTACACTGGGAAGAGAAATAACACATGCTGAAAATTTTCCTGATTCAGAGAAGTAGAAACTTACTTTTCTTATGGTTGGAGTTCTATGTAATTCAAGAGGACAACCACAGGATTTTAAATAAAAATTATTACAAATGTGTTTCAGACAATAAATAAAGCAAAAATAAAATGCAACCAAACAAATCCTCAAAATACATAAAAACAAAACTGTAAGAAAAGTGGAAAGATGCATAAGAAACAGCAGTGGCATTATTGTTGAGTGCTATAGTACATTGGTTCCAACAATTCTCCACGAAATGCAGCTACATGCACTAAACCTCATAGTCTGCCACAGTTCCATCAAAAATTAGTACAGTTTCTCTTTTTAACTGCCAAATCTCTTATGTTAATGTAATAACTCAGAGGTATATGTCACTTTACATCTACTATTTGACTTAAATACTGTGTCAAGTCTATGTTATGCCAAGTATATTTTAACGTGTCGTGATGAAGCTGATGCTCATATTGATACCATGCTCATAGAAATCCTATAATTTCAGGCCTGTTTCTGTAAATCTTGGAAACACTACACAGACAACTTTTCACATCTTTTCCAAGGTAATTCAGTGGTATGTACTAGTGGAAAATATGCCAATTCTCTCCTTAAATGCATCAAGAAAACAGGATCATGGACTTACGGTCTGTAATTTTCAGGACTCTTTTGAATTCTCCACTTCCAGATCCTCCACAACCATCTTCATCATCACAATCACCACTGATTTGTTCATCTACACCTCCACCACTGCCTGTTTGTTGGAGATCCCATTTGTCATATTTTGGAAATGATTTGCCCTGCAACAGCTGAAGACAAGATACAGTATGCAAGTTAGCAGTATGTATGGAGACCTTCAGTGAGTACCCAAAATTTTATTACCTGATTTGAAAAGGAAATTTCAGGATCAACAGAATGAGAATTTAGGTTTTTTTAATTTTTTTTTAAAAACCCTGACTTACAGATAGATTCAGAAGAGTGGTATTTTGAGATGTATAATTGAGTTTTAATTAAAAACCCACAAAATGTCTTTATCACTATAAAAAAAAAAATCAGGTACCAATTTCTGGCTCAGAGGCCAAATGGAATAGATAAGTACATGGAATCATAGAAAAGTTTGGGTTGGAAGGGACCTTTAATGGCCATCTAGTCCAAATTCCCCCGCAACAAGCAGGGACATCTTCAAACAGACCAGGTTGCTCAGAGCCCCACCCAACTCGATTTTGAGTATTTCCAGGACTGGGTTATCTACCACCTTCTTGGGAAACCTGTTCCAGGGTTTTACTACCCTCATCACAAGAAAATTCTTTCTTATAGGTGGTCTAAATAAAAAACCTCCTTCAGTTTAAAATAGTTGCCCTTATTTCTACCACAACAGACCCAAATAAAATGTTTGTTGCTGCTTTCTTATAGGCCCAGTTAGAGTAGCATCTGTGCTACTTAACAACTGGACCTGGATCTTCTAAAGACCCATGTGGTATCTACAGAGACTTAAGATACATTTATTATTTTTTTGTGTATTTTTCATATTTAAAATAACTGAAATAGTATAAGAGCTGTGTTGAAGCTCTATATTGGTGAATCCAAAACACACGTCTGCCCTGAGTGTGTCATACAGAAACCTGGTAGAAGCTGAAGAAAAAAAACCCAAAAAAACCCAAAAAACCAAAAAAACCCCAACCCCCCCCCCNAAAAAAAAAAAAAAAAAAAAAGAAAAGAAAAGAAAAAGAAAAGAAAATAAAATAAAAACAAAAACAAACAAAACAAACAAACAAACAAAAAAAAAACAAAAAAAAACCCAAAAAAAAAAGAGTTGGAATGAAATCAAATGCTTGACCTAGGCAAATGCTTGACCTAGGTACAGCAGAACAAACTAATACAGTCAGAGGCAGGACTAGCATGGAGAGAACTATTTCCAAAGGACATACAGGCATTATTTCGGTAGAACTAATAAAAGTGAGGTAAAATAAAGCAAAGGGATAGCTGATACTGGCCTAAGCAGTGTAGATTATTTGGTTCCAGTAAGTTTGTTCTCTGGCTTCTTTTTATTTCTCACTATAGAGATGGCCAATCTGCATGGTTTATAAGACAACAGTAGAGATTTGTTTAACACATTTCCCCACTGAGCAGTGCTGAGCAATCACCTGAATAATGTTAATCTCACTTATTTATCAAATGTACAAGTGCTGTCATACAGTTTTTAAATACTTGGTGGTACAACTGTCATATATACACGGTGTGCCCTCTTCCCCACTCAGATTCAGTTCAGATTATCTGTCAGATAAATATAAATACCATAACCTATAAAAACCCAGGTTTTACAAGTGTTAATAATAATAATTCTTATAACCTCATCTTATCAAAAATACCAGTTTGTACAGGTTTGTGCATTACTCATGCCTCAATCTAGGTATACTTCTTTACACTGGCCAAAACCTCACTGTCTCAGATTCTTTAATTTAATAATTAATTTAATTTAATGACTAAATAATCAGATAGCATTTTCTTCTTAAAGAAGGTGCTAATTAGTTAGAAACAGACTCGGTTGTTTTATATCTTCAAAAATGTGTTTGCTTTGTTGTTTAACAAAATACTGGGTTCATGTATTCATACTGAGTTTATTTTCAAATTATGGAGTGACTTCCCAGACAACTTGATCTGTACAGTGCTGTACAGTGCCCAAAAAAAATATTTTAATCACTACTACAAGACCATTCAGATAAATCTGAATGCTTCTAGAAAATCTATTTGCTCCTCTCTGTATGAACAGGAGAATGCCACTCTCCACTGAATTAGCAGAACCAATTTATGCAGCACTTTTAATTCATGTTTTATGAGGCATTTATATGCTACCTGAAAGACAAACTACCTAGCTAAGAGGAAAAATGCTCCTTGGTACTACTGCTCTGCTCCATGCTTATTGTGTAATCCATGCCATACCTCTACAAAACAGTATTTATTGAAACAAAACACAGACTGTTTAATGAACTGCACTCATTTAAAGACCACACTTTTCTCCCCAATTCATATCCTAGTGAAACATTCTCAGGGCCAGCTGTGTGATAAGCTACTTTTATCCTTGAGATCTGTTGCATAAATGTGAGCAGGAACTTCTAGCATGACAGTTTTTCAAATAAAAGGTGTTGCCAAATTTTCTACGGTATACCATATACATATAAAACCATATATACCATATATATCTGGTGTGTGTGTATATATATATATACCTATGTGTATGTTTCTATATATACATACACATTTTTTCAGCCTGAGAACATGCATTCTGCTCTATTTCTCTTCTCAGTCTTAGAAACACATTGACTAAATAAAGTTTTATATTTTGTTTCTTCTTAAAAATTTAGTGCAACTTATTTATTTCTTCTTCCTCTCTTTTTCTTCCATTTTTTATTATTATGCATTGTTGACTTATGACTAGAAATCTGAAAATATAGATGTTCCCACTTAATTGCTTTAAAGGTAAGTTCAATATTTAAAAAGTGCTCTTTAACATTTTCTACACTTTTCACTGTACTTGAAAAAGTAGAGATCAAATAGTGAGTAAGCTCATTTGTTATTTGGACTTTGTTATTCTTTTTGGTCTCCTTAATTGTACAAGAAGAAATATTGTTTCCATATAAGTTCACAAGTCTCAGTGCTGGTTCTCTACTAAGCAAGACTTGGATCTAGTATAAATTCTTTATTAAACAGAAATCCATATAGTTCTTCAAAGCTAAATTAATTCACATTCTAAATAAAGATAAAAGTTGTTGAAAAGAATTGTTCTCTTATGCTTCACTTTTTACAAAGCCATTCTTTATGAGGAAAATAAGTACATGTTATAACTGGAAAAATTTGTTGTATCTACTTCTTGAGTCTTTTAGCTGAATGGGGAGGGAAGGTTACTAGCTATATACTATCTGCCCCTCAAAAAAGTACGACTGTTTTCCTGCTGTGTCATAGTATATTTTCTTCTTATTTCGTAAAAAAAATTTCCATTCTATCAAATTTTTGTCTCAAAAACCACGAAACCCCAAACCCCATGAGTCTAATCTCACATTAATGTCTTCCAATTTCAATGAAGGAGGCAGAAAATATTATTGGTAATCATGCTAATTTGAATGAGTTATGTCAGAAGTTAGTTCACCACTGTTCTGAGACTTCAGTAGATACACCAATATTCCAGATTTGCTTGTTCTTAATGTTGATGGAAGTTTATTGAACTAAGACTTTGGTATCAAAAGCATGTCCTTTGCTGGTGGCATTTCATTTTCCCAGAAAATGTGGGGACCAGTGCTATGGTACCTGTGCATGGGATAATGATTTGGGTGAAAATGAACTTGAAGGGTTCTTGGGAGTCTTCAGCTTCACAGCTTCCCTACATAGCTTTGGGAAGTTTGGCCTCCCCCTTTTTAGATCTTTTAATGCTCAGTTGAGAAAATACCTCTCGGGACTTTCACTGATGGCTTAGTGGAGTGCTTTCTTCGACCCAAAAGCAGTTCTGAAAAAGGTTATAATACCAAAAAGTACCATTAATACATTTTGTGATATTTCACCTTTTATAATGAAAAAAAAATATTTGCATTACAGGAGTTACTCTGTTGCATCAAAGTACTTCCAGGGCTCTGTAAATATACGACACTGCTCTATAACATTTGGTAAGAAAATGAACTGCTTGCAGCAGCTACAGAGGCACCTTCTGAGGGTACTTGAAGCTTCCCAACAAATCACAGAGCATAATTAGGAAAATTATCACTAAGGATGTATGATTATTGTACAATCCTATAGGGCCTTGTAATCTTTCAAGATTATTTAAGACTTTTACCGATGATCTGGAAAGCAAAAGAAAAAGCAAAGTGGCAATGATGAATCTTTTACTGCCACAAGAACTGGAGAACTACTAAATAACAAAAAGAAGTGACAAACTAAGAAAATCTCATCTGGCAAGTGAGGCAATTACGTGAATTTTAAAACACTTACAATAATAAAATAAAGACAAAAGTAAATTTGCAAGTCTAAATATTGTATTACATGCATATAAAAGACAAAATATTCTGTTTCATAAATTAATTGTGGGTGTCCTGGGTAGCCAGCAGAATATGAATTACCCAAAGCAGTGTTCTAGCCAAAGATTTTAATAGGATATCTTTGGGGACAGAAATAGGAATATTAAGTCAGATTAGGGGTATTACATTACTCCTAAATCCCATTCTCATTGTCTTTGTTCAGAAAGCATGGCCCAGAAGTGAATTCCATTGCAGTGATTAAAATGGAACCAAAGATCCTTTTGTTTTAACCACAGAGCTCATCCTTTAGTGCACTCAAAAAACCCCTTGATCTCAAGAATTTATTTAACCAGTCTTATAAGCCTTCTAAGTGCCTGTATGGTAAAAACAGATTTGAAAGTTTTGGCAGGCCAAAGCATATGAAAATAGAAAATAAATCAATTTTTAAAATTTAAACATTCAAAGTGAATAAAAAAATCTATGCTACCAGAATCACACATTTAAAAATATTCAGGTCTATATAAAAATAATTTTTCAATAACAACCAATAATTATCAACAGTTGTGTCAAGGGGATTTTTTTTTTATTGGTTTGGTTTGGGATTTTTGTTTTTCTTTTTGTTTTGTTTTGTTCTGTTTTGGTTTTTTTCTGGTTCTAAAAGGTTTTGATCTTAAAGCATCAATTAATTCAGAGGTTCAAGGACATAGTAAGTATGAGGGTAAAGTAAAAAGCTAAAATGGTCCCTTCTGCCCCTCAAAAATGTATTACTTCATGTAAGTAAATCTGCAAATTGCAAGAGTGTACTCTATTTTGTATTTTTTTGCTTGCAGGAAGTTACAAGTGATTTAATCTTTGCTGTTGTTTAACTCAGCAGGAACACTCGACATTCACTCACTCCCCCTCAGTGGGATGAGGGAGAGAACCAGAAAAATGGCAAAACTCATGGGTTAGAATAAAAATAGTAGGTAAAAGTAATAGGACATACAAGAAATGGCAAACAGTAATGAAGATGAAAGAATGTACAAAACAAGCAATGCAATTTCTCACCACCCACTGACTGATGACCTCAGCAGTGGGCCACCTGCCCCTGGCCAGCACTCCCCAGTTTATACACTGAGTGTGACTTTGTATGGTATGGGATAGCTCTTGGGTCATTTGGGGTCAGCTGTCACATCTGTGTCCCCTCTCATCTTCTTGCACACCTCCAGTCTGCCCACTGGTGGGGCAGTAAGAGATAACAAAATGTCCTTGACAGAGTAAGCACTGCTCAACAATTATTAAAAATGTTACTGTGTTATTTAAGTTATTGTTGCCCTAAATCCAAAACACAGCATAATACCAGCTGCTAGGAAGAAAATTAACTCTATCCCTGCTGAAACAAGGAAAATGTCTAATGAACGATGAACACTGAAAGGCAATAAAATTCATGTGTACATGATTTGAACTGATGCGATACAAAAATCTAGTATCCTATTAACTTATTCTACAAAATAAACCTTCATGGGAAATATTGATTTTCTATAAATTTTGTTGTATTGTATTTCAATTAAAATATCTTGATGCTCTATTGCAGTTCAGTATGATCTAAACTGGCCCATAGTATTTCCTCACTTTCATTTATGTGCATATCGTAAGTACTTCTGGAGGGAATCCTAAAGGAGCCCAGTAGTGAATCCAATTTAGCTAATCAAGTCAAATCCAGACAAATTATTTCTAGAAGTATTGCTACCTTGAACTATTTCAAATGAGAGGAATTAACTGCTAATTTTTTTACCTCTGCTTTGCATTACGTACCCGAATACTCAGAAATCAGCATTTCCTTTGGTGATGTCTAATAACAACTATTCATACATCTGTAGGCCAGAGTCTGCGCATTCCAAATTAGAAGTCCAGTTTATATTGGAGATTGGTATTTAGATCACTAGTGTGGCAATTCATAGTCCCTTATAAAAGTGCCCTATGGCAATTTTTTTAAAATAAAAAGCTGTAGCTTTGTGTGAAGTACATCAGCTCCTTTATTTTGTTTTTTGTTTGTTTGTTTTTTTAATGATACTTTCAAAAAGAAAATGAGATTTCTAATCAGCTATAGCCTTTATACCTTTGAGATGATACACAAAGTACAAGCAATACATACCATGCTATGTAAAACCCATTGTTTTCTACCTAGATCTTGTAACTCTGTTTCAAGTTTGAAAACTCATTCTTCTCCATAAAATCACCAGTAACCTGAAATTCTGATGGAAGTAACACAATACTTATTTTGAGTCTAAGCTAACCCAGCTGAAAGAAATAGACATTCATTCTGCTTACTGAATTGCAAAAATTAGAAAGGTGGCTGAGCGCCAGCAGTGCACAACACAGCTTTAACCCACCCTTTGTGCTTTCTGGATATACCTTTCTCACCTCAGGATCAAATCAGTTGCTGCCTGAATAGTGGAAATAAGAATCACCCCAGCTTATTATTACACAACTACTTCAAAATCCAGACATCTCTTCTGAGTAGTTATTTATGTAGCATTCAAAACCAATTGGTAAGAGAACAAAATTTTCAAAGGAAGTTAATTGCTAAATTAGGTAGCAATGACTAGCAATTTTCATTGAAAGTACAATTCGTCACAGTGAGACTATGGGTTCAAGCACGAGCACACACTGTACATTTTGTTCCATCCTTAGCATGCTTCCTGACCATCACGAAGATGAATTGACCTAACTAGCACTCTCCACAAAAATGCTTGACCCCAATTTGAGCCTTAGCATAGTCTACAGACTGTTCTGAGTAGGCAGCCTGGATATAGTTACTCTGCTGTAGGAAGTAGGACACTTGTTGTCCCTGAACATTTTTATTTAATACAACAGATGCAGTTTTTTGGGATATCTACAGTGATGAATAAAAGAGAACTGGGTAATAAGTTACAGTGAGAGATACTGAATTTCTCAGTCTTTGTAACTTACATCTGCTCACCAACCAGCTCACCCTAAGGTAAATCACTTATTACAAGGCTGTTTTTAAGCACTGGGATGTGGAGCAGTGTCTTCTCACCCTTTATCCTCTTTTTACTTAGCAAGGTAGATACAACTCCTAAATGGAATTGTCCATTCACGAATACCTTTTTCCTAATTTTTTTACTTATAGAAGTCTTGCTTTATATCTGGGAGTGCATTGTACAGCTGCAACCAACCAACTCAGGCTCTCACTGGAGTTCTGTCAAGAGCAATTACTTTTCTTTCCAGTTGTTACTGATTCAGAGTGAATACAGGAGCAAAAGCTTGGCTTTTATCCCTTGGTGCAACCCCGGCCACCACAGTTATGCACACTATCAACTTGATTTGTTTAAAAAATATTTAAGTATTTCCATCTGTAAAAATGCATGTTTCAGTAACGTTTCACTGCAGGTTTAAATCATCCTCAGAAAATTAAGTTAATTAGTTAGACATTTCTAAGATAAAAAATGAGAGCAAAATTAAACCCTAGAATGATAGAATGTACTCTTAGTTCTGTCTAGTAGTCGAAGTAACAAAACAAAGCCACATTTTATATTAGTAATGTTTAGACACTAATATTCTTTGCCTGTTTCACCCATCCATGCATATGCTTGTATTTATTTTGTCATTGTTTTTTTCTGTTAATCTATTTATTTTTATTTGTTTGTTATAACCCCTTCCACTAGATATTGCAAATGATTTTTCAGATAATTTAAAAATAATTTTATGCTTTACTTTATTGTTATCTGAATTTTTGGATCTTTCTTCCTTGGCAAGGGTTGATACAGGTAGACCTATACCACATATATTAGACAGTTTTCATTGGTCCTAATAGGAGACTGAATTCCTGTCTTTCCAGAACAGAAAATGTGAATCACTAGACAGTTTAATATAGATTGCTTTAATGAATGATTAATGAGGTTTAGCCAAAAATATGAAAAAGGATTGATTTAAATAACATGGTGTACTGTGATTAGATAAAACTCATTTGAACGAAAAGAGCCAGGATTTTGGATGGGATTGGGCTTCAGAATCATACACCTCAGTGTAGATGTCAAAAAATTTACATGTTTTTCTATAAGTCAATTGTCTAAAGTCCTCAGTAGTAACTTGCACGTTAGAAGTTTGATTCAGTTTTATGGACATGTTGTCTAGTGCTTTTTGATATCACCTAGAGTATCTGGGGCACTATGCAGTGAGAGGAGAGTAACAGAGAATTTGCAGAAGACCTCCTTGAGCAATAGCTGGAGCCCAAAGAACACTGAGCAGCTGGAATGGTTCCAGGCATCTGAGCACATGTAAATGAACCATAATCCTAGTAAAAGCTGGGAGTTATTGTGCTAAGCAAAGGCTGGAGTCCAAACAGATTTATAGAAAAGAAATAACAAAAAAAAAAAGTTTTCCAAGAGGATTCTAAATTCTTTTATCCAGGAAGCGCAATTTTTGTTTGCTTGGTAACAACACAGCACGTAGCACAACAAGGCCAACTGAAGAAAAGCACAGCGGGATCCCAACCATTTATCTAAATGCTATAGATAAAAAATTCACTGTTTCTCTGTATGTTCCCTCTATATATAAATAGCAAGAAAAAGATCAAATTATTTGTGAGGGAAAATGCTGATTACAACTTAAGAATTGAATTTTCTCAAAAAAAGTTTTGAACAAAAAATTTTCAGTGTTAACTAGAACTTGGAAAATCATATGGAGAATTAATCAGAATTACAGCCAGTTTCAATAATCTCATGACCATCATTACACAGGACAGTTTTTCAAATAAAATAAGAAATCAATGCATTCCAATGAAGCTGTGGAATAGAAGAGACTTCACCAACCTACATGACTCATATATATGGACACGAGCAGAGAATCATTAACTCATTATCATGCACTGATTTCTACTGATAGTAACATCAATCTGTTATTAGTCTGGCTGTTACTTAGAAATATTAATCGTGACACTAGCAAAATGTAAATGTTCAACTTTATTTTTTTAAGAGTAAAGTTTATTCCATGCTTTAACATGTTTATTTTAAATTGCTACTGAAAAATAAGCCAGAAATGGGTTCTACAGCAAATTATCTATTCTACATCAGTTGTCCACCTGTGTATTTCCAGTCTGTGGCGATTTGGAGTTCATGTCTACAGAAGCAGAACTTCATTAATCTTCTTTGACACAGTTTTTTTTACTTAAGAGTTAATAATCTGTAAATCCTAGTTTCCTCTCATTATCAGTGGAAACAGAAATCTAATGTTACAACTGAAGTAAATTAAACATAATGATGGATAATGAAAATCGCAGACAGGCTATTTCAGGGTTTGATTTCTTCTAATGCTCCACAGATCTGGAAGCAAAAGGGCATAATATTAAGCCATCTATAAGAAGGACCTTCTGGAACACTTTTCACTTTATAAGAATATGCTACTTGACATTTCTTCTGGGGAGGGGCATTCAGAAGACATTGCAGAAAAACCTACATTGAAATAATCTGTGATGCCATCATGAGTAAAATTGTGACTGTACATTTCTATTGGTACCCTATTGTGAGTGAATAAATGGGTGATTTATCCAGAGAATGGAATTCAGTAGACAGTCAGTGGAGGTGACTCACCAGCAGCGCTGACTGACACACTGCTTTCCCTTATCCACCAGTAGCATGATAAAGGTACTTTCGTCTTTAACTTGGTGACATTTCTAACCCTCACATCAGTGGACTCAAGTGAGAGAGGAAAAGCAACAGCTCCTGTGTAAAATTCATGAAGTCTAAGCTGACAGCAAGGCCAATATAGTGTGACTTCATAAAACTAGTATGCTCCGAGCAACATTTGAAAGTTAGTTACATACAAAAACGAAATAGAAGAAATCCTTTTCTTTTACATTAGCCATTGCTCTGTAGATAATGCAAGTGAAAAATGGTCCTATATACTCAAAAAATTGAAACATTAAAAATACATTTCCCTCTTCAGCAGCTGCATATGTGTTTTTTCCTTAAATCAAAGCATTCCAAATTCATACAGAATATGATATGACAGTAGATACCTATAAAATAAAATTCAGAACGTGTATGAAACAAATTCTTCAGTATTCATTTATCTCATAACAGACCACAGCAATGTTGTCTACAGAACAGTTTTTGTGAGAGGGGTTCTCTGTGCAAAAATATAGTCATGTCCCATCCCCCCTCCCCTCTTCTCTTGCAATACAAAAGGTACTAGTCAGAACCTTAATATAACTAATATAACTAACAGTCAGGAATCTCCTTACATTAGTGAGACCAAGTATCAGTCACAAAAGAATATCTCCAGTCCTTATCTGTGAATTTGTTTGGCCCCATCCTCTAATAAGAGATTGCCACAAAACATACCACAGTAAAAACATAGATCCAGAGTCTTCTGCATTATTTACCGAGTTTTTCTTAAGGTACAATACATACTCTTTTCATTTTCAGAATATATCCTTCAGACACAACGCCAGTATAAACTCTAGTACATCATTTATGCCACACTTAAGTCTTACACTGAAAGTTTTCCAGTTTTCCAGCTGAGACTGTGTGCCAGCACTCTCCAGAAGGCAAGTGAATTCTTAATGAGGTTAAAACAAGGCCTTCCTGCCACATAATTTGCCCGTTGTCCCCACTCTTGAGTTCTCATTTACTTTCATGATTTCTGTGTAATTATGCTTCTCTGGTTATATTCATGTAGTAAGGCTGCTTTGCATAAATTGAAACTTAGCATATATGAAAGACTGTATTTTTAAATCCTCTTTGCCTCCAAACTATTCTTAAAATAGTTCCCATTGCCTAGTCTTGTCAAAATGCATCATGCCTGTTTTTCAAAATCTTCAAGAGAATTAAGACATCCTTGAAATATGAAAGTGGTGGAGGAGCTGACATGTACATTACTTGAGAACAGGTTTCTTGGTGCATAAAGAAGTGGACCATTTACAATCAGAGTCTTCTCAGAAAGATTTTGTAGAACAATTCTTTAGATCCCATTGGGTCTTTGTATGTGTGATAAGATTACAGCTTTTCTCAGAAAAGATAGCTTCAAATTCAAGTAGCTGCCTATGCTCTTTCTCTGCAGCATTACTTATTCAGATGCAATCAAATACCATGGAGAATATTATAAAATAGAAGAAGTCTTTTTTGAAATTCCTGAGAAAGCCTGGCTCATGCGTTTTGCAGCTGTAATATGTGCGCAATGGTCTAATTATAGTAATCCTAATCTATGCAGACTATGTTATTAAACGTGACATATATTTTAATTGTTGACAGATGGTTTTGAACCATGTATAAATATTTATAAAGTCACATGCATTCCTATAGCTAGAACACACAAAATTCCAGGTATATTAGTGTGCCTTTTCTGAATCCTTTTATATGCACATGCGAACTCAGGATTTCCATTTTAATAACTATTTTATTGTTTAGGTTATCTGAAGACATAAAAGGACCATTTTCTTTTTAAAGTGAAATGAATATTGCATAGATTAAAGACAGTTTTGGTTACTGTGGAAATCATAGTACTTTTTCATCAGTACATTGTATTGTGTTAGCACATGTGCTCACAGTTATTAAATATTGCCATTGTGCTGCTTATTCATAATCACCCATCTTCTCTCATCACTACAGGGAAGATATCAATAAAAACCTTAAAATCTCCACAAACGGTGCATAAAAAGAGGCTCAATCCAGCAATACTATTCATTAACACACAAATCTAATGCATGTTCCTTGTATTTCGAACTCAGAAATCCTCGTTTAAGTCACATGGAAAAAGTTGGTAATTATCAAAACACCCCAAACAAGTAGAAAATAGGCAACATTTACAAGAACTACCATATAGGAAATACATTATGTGAGGTCTTCAAAGATGTCCAAGGATAGGCTTAAACTAATGAATAAGGTGAAGCCTGAGGATCCCACAAGTCAGAAAAACTGCTTATGCAACTTTTCATCTGTTAGGGTGGGAGTCACTTCACGCAGCTTTAGAAATCTAAATTTAGGCATCTATCTCTGCAGAAAGGCAAGTCTGGTGGGTAATTCATCTCAGCCTAAAGAAATCTTTAAGACGGTTATTGAAGTCAAAAGTCAGATTCTTTACTGATACGTGGTTTTGCAAAAAATCCCAACCCACCAACCAACCAAACTACTAAACAACCACAACTAAACCAACAACAACAACAACAACAAAAAAACCTTGTGCAGGTTTACTTTTTTTTTCTCCCCACTGTAGGACGTTTCTATTTAACTTATACACCTCCAGGCTACTTAAGTGGTACTAGTTACCTTTTAGAGTCATTAGAGTTAATGGAAAGAAACAAGCACCTTCAAAAGCCTGACCTCATCCTAAAATAAATCATACAAGGATGCATGGACACATGCATTACTGATTTTGGAAGAGCATTATATGGTGCTATATATTCCAAAGAAGGGCAAATATTTTTCCACCTGGATTCTTGTATTAAAAGTTCATTCTGGCACAAACTACTCTCCTGCAGAAAATGGAGGGGGGAGGCAGCCATTTAAAACAACAAAGCAAAAATTAGAAACGTTAGAAACATTACCATTTAACTTCAAAAACTGTAGCCATGAAGTGATAGGATACTAAGTCCTTTCAAGAGGGTGTGATAATTTATCCCTTGAAAGTCTAGTGAAGGGATAAATCAGCAAGGAAGGAAAGAAAATAAACGTCAGCCATTTGATGTCAGTCTTCATACTGTCTCAAAGGTAGAGAAAAACTACTTTAAAAAATTTGAGAGTAAATTATAAAGCAATGTGTTAAATTAAGTTCCCTCACACTTGATACAAATCTTTATGGCAAGTTTTTATGCATCTTTTAGCACAGTGACAGTAAGTTTTCAATTCTTTTCCTTGTAACAAAAATACTTCACATAAAGTATGCCAACAACCAAACATCAGAAATAGATGAGTCATCATTCTAAGGTTTTTTATGAAATAAAAAAAATTCATTAATTCCTTTGAGATGAGCCATATTTATTATATTTTATTTTCTCTCATACAGAGCATTTAATTGGAGAAATAATTCAAAATCCTATTCAATGCACTTATAAAATTTTCATTTTATTAGAAGTGTGAATTTCTACCATTAAAACATTCATACAAAAATTTTTTAAAGAAGAAAATCATTGTTAAAGCCATGCATAAATGTCATATACTCTTTGTAAGGCACTTTGGGTGTTTTCCAATTTCTCATAATCCAATTACATATGTGCTAACTTCTCTGGAGAAAATATATGACAGATGAGTTTGAATTTTGTTTCAAATGCTAGTAAAATTTATATACTGTACTTAACCTGACACAGATTTCGTTATTGCAATGTGTTCATTTATGCATGGTTTTGTAATGTAAATTTATGAAGAAATGGGAATCACTAAAAGATCAAGTATTTATGCCCAAAAATATAGAATGCCTTTGATAAAACATGAGACACAACAAATAAAACTTTTAAGTCTGAGGTTTATTTTCTAGAGTTCAGTGTTCCCATTTCTCTTTATATCTTTCAAAAATTGAATGTGTAATAAGATACAATCCTACAAGTTGTTCAAGTCAAGGCTTTTATATACAGTCAACTGGATAAGAACAGTATAAATGTTAGTAAAATACACTTGTGTTTATAATAACAGAGCTTCAATCCATCATATATAATAAAATTCGATTTTTTGGGGTTTTTTTGATTGTTTTGTTTCACTGTAGTGTTCTTTTGCAGGCAGGGCTGGGCTATACTGCTCTATAAAGTGCAAAGAAAGCACAGCAGTTCTAACGTGAGCTGGTACACATCAGTGCAATACTGGGGGCTGCCTGCTCTTGTGCTCCAGCCTGGGAGAAAAATTATCCCACTAATCATGGAATCACAGACTGGTTTGGGCTGGGAGGGACCTTACAGATCAACTAGTTCGAACCCTTCTGCCACGGGCAGTGACACCTTTCACCACAGCGAGTTGCTCAGAACCCTATCCAGCCTGGAATTGGACACTTTCAGGGATGGGACATCTACCCTGAGAGGCAAATGTCCCCAAGAGGCAAAGATTATTTGTACAAGCACAGCCTTAGGGAAGAAGATACAACTCAGAAATTAAGCATTTACATGCCTCACCCTATCTTAAAACTCTGTCAACAGAGGAATAGATATCACTTATTTTCTTTCATATAATAACTTCTTTATTAAGGTTTTCATGCAAAAAAATGAGAGACTCAGGCTGAAACTCACACCCTGTTCACAGTGAACCATGTCCATATCTTCTCCTATTACCCTAGCTTTTATACTATAATCTAGTTTCATTAAGAAAGACATGTTCTCAAGATATTATTACAAAAAATATATCAGTGAAGAATTAATTCTTAATATTTTATGGACCCAAAGTGCTAAAGAGAAATCAGAGATTTGTAACTTCTTAAAGACCTGAAAGTTATATTAACAGAATAAT
>PYHW01009637.1:2896368-2909130 GCA_013186435.1 Turdus rufiventris
CTTCATTAAATGATTGCTAGAGAATGCTCTAAAAGCAGTAACATTTGCCCACCAATACCTTCAGAGTCGGTAGTAGATGCAGACTATTGAAGTAAAGGCCCAAATTATGTACATTTACTGTCAGGCATACTAGATAGATAAACAACCACTAGTTACGTTCACAGAGTTGCAGAGGGATGTCAGAACTGCTTTTTGTCAGTAGGAACTACAAAATGTTCCTGCACATGAGTGAATTAACAGGAACGGGTCTAGCATATTGGACCCATTGTAAACCATCATCACCAAAAGAAAAGAAAAAACCGAAACAAAACCAACCAACCAAACAAATAATTCTTTCAATGGAGATAGTACTTCTTCAAAGCCAAATGCTCCAACATCTGAAAGAGTATATATTTTAATTTTATTCTGTTATTTCTATGCAGTTATCTATCTTTAAAGTACCACCAATTTCTATTGATAATATCTCTGTGGCAAATTACTACCCTGCTATTCAGATTTTTATTCCTGTAACATGAAGATTATAAAAATTGAGCCAAACATATTAGTATGACATGCTGCTGGAACAAAACATATAGAGAACCTTGGTTTAACCCTTGCAAACTCTCCTTTGAGATACTGTGTTTATTCCAAGAGTCTGACTTAATAGCAGAAAAAGCTCTTGAAAAGCAAAACAAAATAAAAAACAGCTGGCTGCATTCCTGCCAGGCACTTTCACAGCTCATAAACTCCCAAAACACAAATGAAATGCATTAACATCAAGCAATTCTTAGATTTCAACGAAAATCTTTAACTTCACAGCTGAAAAATATAGCATAATCTCATTTTTCCTGAAACTGACTCACTCTATTGAAAGTCTTTCTGCAAAATAATCAGCATGCTGTGAGATTTAACAACAAGAACAACAAAAAAGTAAGTAGAGGTCTACTTTGCTTCTTCCAGGAAATCATGGGAAAATATTAAAGCAGATTAATTCAGAGCTACTGTATTTTCTCTGCTTTGAAGGCAGGCCATTTAAATGTATTATTAAATTTTTATATGAGACAAAAAGAGAACGTATAGACAATGACAACATGTATAGAATGCTATGAAAATTTAGTAACTGAACAGTGATACTAAGCACTTGTATTATTTCCCTAAATTTAAAAGAAAACTCACCACATATTGACAAAGCTGAATTTTATCTGTACCAATGGTATATTAAGTATTCTACACATGAAGGACTCATTTCAATGCTGGCACGGATAATAAGCAGAACACTTTCAAAGACAGCCATGGAAACTACAAAATGCATTTTGCTAAAACAAATAAAACCTGAAAATTTGTATGGCCTAGCAAAAAATGCTTGGAGGACTGGGAACAGGTGCTGTCTTGATGCTTAAATCACTTTTGAGTCTAGGAATTATCTCTGAAGTCAGGGTCGTGTAAAGTTTTACTTGTGCAATTTATTTATGTTCTGAAGACCACACAAAGGAGTCCATATCATTTGATAAACAAGTTGTAGCCATTGCTCAGTTCTCAAACATAATCTTTCCTACTTTCCCCAGAATGCTACAGAATATCCTCTAGAATATCCTCTAGCGTGCATCAGCTGGAAAGAGCCATGACTTCCAAAGAAGATGAAAGTATTTAAACTGTAGTTGATCTAAAGTAAGCACTTCAGTTGTCTCCATGCAACTTCCTATTGTGGATGCAGCCATCCAATCTAGCAGGTTGAATACTTTGTGGATCAACATGAATCCCTTATTATAAAAACAATATTGACAAACAGGTGACTGAGATGTTCAGTAGTTATCACATAGCTGTTGAAACCCAGAATTAGCCCAGTTTCCAAACTCAAATTCATACAAAAGGGGACATGTTAAATTTGAACAACTCTAAATGTTGATACTCTTTATTGCTATAATTAACCTCACTAGGTTCTATTCCTAAAAAAGTAAAAGCAAAGAGCTTAATATAAAACTTCTTAAATCAATCAGAAGACTTTATCTGGTTACTGAGGCTTGTGAATCAAACTCCAAAAGCGTGAAATAGGTGTAGTCCAACAAAGAGAAAGTTTTAAGTGGAAGAGCATAATTGTTTTAAATCTATCCTCTGTAAAAGCACATGAACGATTTCCTATGCAGAGCTCAGACTAGAAGTAATTGTCAGAAATAAAAATCAATATGAGAAGAATCACAGAGAGACATACATTACATTAAAAACCTGTAGCAACCTCCTCAGACAAAATTTGAAAATTGAGTTATGTGAATCTTTTCATGCAAAACACAAGCAAAAAGCCAGAGAGTTCACTTTCAAATAAGCTTTTTCTCTTTTGAATTTATTGTTTGGCTCCAGGTAAGCCACAGCACAACTCAGATTGGAATTCATGATTCATATCGTTTTCAGTGAAATACTTCCCAATCAGCCATTACTGCCTACAAGCATGAAGACAAAGAAATCAGCTGAGTAGAATGCACTTTTTTGGTTTTTTTTGTCAGTGAAGCAAATGGCAGGACCTTTAAACCATCTGCTATGTTAAAGGAAAAAGTATGGAGAACTGGCGATTTTGCTACCGAAAATATTATTTAGAGGAGAAACATATGTTGCAATGGCAATTTCCCCCCTGAGTGCAGAGGAAAAGAGGCAAACAACATGCAAGCTCCATAGTTACTGTTCCAGAGTTCTGCATATTCTGAATTGCATTCCATGACATTAAGGGTTTTTTTTTTCTACATCTTCTGGTGCTCAAGGGAGCACAGGGGACAGAGTAAGCAACCAAACTGTCTTATGATGTATGCACAGTTCAAAGTGAACACACAAGGATTCATATGCTGATGACTGAACCAACTATCTGATCACTCAGACACGTTCTGGGTAAACACCTTGGAAACTAATCTGGTAAAATTAAAAAAAAAAAAAAAATTAGTGCGGATACAAATTTTAAACTTAACCTCTGTCTCTGCTACTTTTACTATTTCCTGCTTCATCTGCACTTTAGGAATATCCAGTTAGAAGGATTGTATAAGGCCAAAGGCCTTAGAAGAGGGCACAGGGTGTTAGTCAAGGCTGACAGAATTGTTTTCTTTGCCCCATTTGGAACTGACCTATTCTGAAGCACTGCAGTATCATATGGGCAACTGTGACAGCTTGCCTTGCCAGCATCTCAGCTGCAATTATTTCCCTTCCTCCCCTGTTACTGTGACTAAAAAAGAAAGACCACTTCATCTGAGCTTGAGCTGAAGCCTGTCTTTTCACAGGGCACATGAAAAAGCAGAGAAAGAATCTCCCAACTGATTAAAAAAATTATCTGAGAGATATGTCTATGACCTTGGCAATGCTTATTGGCTGAGGAAAAAGAACCAAATCTTTCTGTGAGCTTCATATTGCTTTAAGCAACTTCTGACTCTAAGGCATAACAGTTCTTCCATGGGAGTTTTTAAACTTCTGTGTCCAGAGTAGCATGAGGAAGCAGTGCCAGCCCACCAGATATGTGGGGTTTTATGCATTAAAAAGCAAATACATGGGGCAACTTTTCTGGTTGTGGCATGTGACTGTGGTGGTGCCTAGTGGTGTAAAGCCTGCCTGAGGAGCTGCTCAAGGGAGCCAAGGAGCCAAATGTAGCTGAATCACAGAACTACCTAAACAAAGCTCTCCATAGAGTGAGCAATCTTGAATGATGTATTGGAGAAGGACTGAACTTTACATGTGTAAAAAATACATTCATTAGTGTAGCATTTACACATATATTTGCTGTGTTTTATAGTCCTCACAGAAAGCATTGATTATAAATCAGGACAATGCAGTACACAACTGAGGAGAAATCATTTAGAAGCCATCCATGTGAAAGGAAGACATCATGAATGGCTTGTGTAGAGAACACAACTGTTACTTCTAATTTAGCAAAACTGACCTGAGATCACAAATCTAAATAGAAAAGACTTTTCTGATGTTCTTAATCATTTGACACTGAAGGAGCAGCCATTTGGGAGGAGTCAACATAACAGAATACCCTTCACACAAGACAAATTAATATTGTATTAGTTTGTGGTGAAGGAAAAAAATAAAAGGAATTTTAAAAGGTAGATGGAGTACTCTGATCTAGGCTAGAATAAGTACGAAGCTGTATTTTAATATATTTTCATAATCTGCATTTGTCAGTAAAGATGGCCTATTTCTGACTAACATCACATTCTGGTTTTTAGCCTGGGGATACAGACTTACTACACTGTGTTTTTTCAAATACATACAGCATCTGAAGACATAGATATCATTGAGTATAAGTATCTTACTGAGCTTCAGACATATGAATTATAAGCTCATGGGGACACAAATACAAGGCAAACATTTGCACAGAAGTGGCTCAGTAGGAACATTTGTATTTGAAACAGCTTTTGAGCATTTGGATTAAGAACCAAAGCTGAGTGAGAGGGATGAAGACAGATTAGACCAGACACAGATGTCTTTCAGTAATATGCCTTGAGATGCATAACCACATTTGTGAATTTACAGTGGAGACTTTACCTGGTGAGAAAACTGAAAGAAAAGACTAGGTCTTGGGAATTACTTAATTTGAATTTTTCACAATTGTCTTCATATTAATTTGTCCACCTTCAGCTTTTAAACTGAAGTTTTAAAAAATCAATAAATCTTATTGTACAACAGTCACAACTGCATGAATTAGGAGAAATGTTTTCAAGAAAACATTATTCATTAATCTCTTCAGACACATTACACAAAAAGGATGAATTAAATACCAGAAGAAACTGGATAAGGGTTAAGTTGCTTACAATTTTTAAACAGAGTTAGATCTACTGGTGTAATTCTAAAAAATTTCTGATTAGTCATACTAAAAATAGTAATATTTTATTTTCCACATGCATTTCATTATTCAATGTAATGCAAAAATGAAGAAAAAAAGGATTCCTGCAATCCCCTGGATTGGGAGGGTCATGATGGTTCATGCACTCCTTTCTACAAACAATTTCTTCTGAATGATTCAGCTATTTGGCTGCATGACCAAGAACACTACAGATGATTCAGAATTACATATCCTAAGATTTATTATTCCTAAGTACAATGCAGCGCTTCAACCAGACTACAATCTAGCAAACAGGTCAAAGTATTAAAATCCTAATTTTTGGCATTCTTTGTTTTGTCGTTGGTCACTATCTTGACATACATACATAAAATGCAGTTACCAGCAAAACAAACCCCCATTTGGGTATAAAACTAAACTTTTGCATCTGTATATCAACTGTAGTAATATCTGTAAAGGATGAACAAAAATTCTGCATAGGAAAATCTTTTATATTGGCTGTAATATTAAAAATTCAAACAGAATATGCTGCTAGCATCCTGGATCAAGTATTGTTTTAAGTTCAAGTAGTCTTCCCAAACAGGTCTACTCCTGTGTGGTGGTGTCTGACATGTAAGACAGGAAATATAGTTATGCTATTGTAAAAATATGTCTGGCATTTATAAATGAAAATATTTTCACTAACAAATATCTTGTCAGTAATGTTAGAGTGGTAGTTGTCGGAGGGACTAGAAATATGACTAATGGAAAGAAAGAAAAAGATAAAGAGAGGAAGTGAAAGAAAGAAGGAAAGAAGAAATGAAGAAAGAAGTAAAGGAAGAGAATAAAAGGAAGGAAAAAAAGGAGAGAGTAAAAATCCCCTACAACATTAATGTTAATCCAGATTCCACAACCAAGCTTCCATTGACTTTAATGGCACATAATGGGGTCCTCAGTCAAGAAAGACAGACACATTTCTGTGTAGCACCAAAAACCCATTTACACTGAGGAAAGAAATAGCCACCTAAAACTAAAAGTTTTTGTGCATAATAGCTTTTTATGAAAAAGACATATGACCCAATTTCATTTTGACAGAAACCATGCAGTGGAATGGCCATCTGAGGCAAAATGCTCCCATTAAAATTCATTTGTGCTGTGATCTTTAATTCTTAATAGAACTTGGGCCGTACAGAATTTAGGTACAAAAGCAGTTATTAGCTCATGCAGAACTTAGCACAAAAGTTCTACTTACAGCTTGAGTCCTTCACTTAAAGGAAGAAATGGCCTACTGTGACATTTACTGTAGTTACAACATGACTGAAAGGCAAAATCCTTCCAAGCAGAAAAGGGAACAAGTCCTGAAGAAAACAGTAACTCAGTAGGCTTTTTCAAAAGTCTTGATTTTAAGCAGGCTGACTACATGCCCTACTATAGCAAAACACCTTTCTACATGCTTAGCTTCTTTAATATTTCCATCAAAGTCAATCAGACAATTCAAGTATTTGCAGGATGAAATAAGTATTTGAAACCTTTATATCACTGAAAAATCAGTTTGAGCAAAGAACAGTCTAAACATTGTGAACCTTATTCACAGTAAGCACAAATTTCTATTATTTCCTGAGTTTGTTTTAACTCCACATATTTACAGCCATTGAAGATATAGGGGCATATACATTGTTTAAATGCAACTTCTTGAAAGAGGTGCAACCATTCAATCACTATTTTATCTCTAAAGAAGTGGAAAGACAATTTAGAAAGTTATAAATAAGGCCTTGTTTACAAAGTTATCTGTAATAATATTCCATTCATTAATAGCATATAAGGTAACTAACCTATTAAAAGTGAGCTAATAAATTCTTTACATTTTATAATATAGTAAGATCAAGAAAAACTGTTAAGCTATTCACAAATGGTCATCTTACAACTTTTCTCAAAGACCCAAAAATATTAAAGATATGAAAGATACTAAAATACAAAAATCAAATAAAAGGGATTTGAAAATTACATTATTCAAGCATTGAAATAAATTGTGTGCAATACCACCCTAGAGAATACAATCTACTTTGGATTTATTCCTTTCTTATTTTGTGATTAAATATACGAACTGGCCTCTACTGACATTTTAAAATGCTACTTCTAGAGTTATACCATGTTTTAAATAATTCCAGTTTGAAATAATTGATTCATGCACAGTTTATCTGATTTACTTCCCTACCAGATGGCACAGAAATGTTCTGTGTCATGAGCTGTGCTACTGGATCTGGCTAAAAGACTAGATCACTTTATGCATTGCACCTGTAGTGGCTTTCAGTAATGGGAGCCCTGTAAATTAGCTCAATAAATGAATTTGACATTTCTCTTTCAATAATCACTGATTTTTAGACTACAGGAAAAGAAAAATGTTTCTGGATTTGTGTTAGCAACTATGGTATAACAAGTTCCCTCCTAGGTATCATGAACATACACCTTGAATAGCATCATTTACAGAAATGCAATCAAAACCCTCCCTATGGGTTAGGTTGCCCTATGGGATATGTAAACTCTGAAAAGTGAAAAATATTATGATATAATAAAAAAGGTCTCTGAGATTCTGTATTTCAGTAAAAGAAAGGAAAATTATTCTAGCATCAGTTTTTGGATCAACACAAAGTGCAAAATAAAACTTTCTCTATCAAAATCAACCTCAATGGAACACTGTAATGCTTTAAAACATTACCCATACCCAAAACTGTGAACATTTAATCTTCATATGTTTAAGTATAAAGTTAAATTCTTTCTCTTTCATTCCATAATGCTACATAACAATTTATGAGATGAATATAGGAAACACAGAATTAGGAACTGTAACTTAGAGAAAAAACACCACTTTATCCACTCAAAACATTAAAGAACCACATGTGACTGAGCGTCTTGCTGCCATCAAGGTAAACACACTAGAATTATGCCACCAGTCACTTAAGCAGGAAAAGGATGCTGCAGCCACAGAAGTCCCCTCCTGGAAAGCTGAAGAACAAACTCGTTTGCAAAGTTGATTCATTAAAAACCCCTGCTGGCATCTGCCAAAACAGAATGGCAGCAGCTTTCAAATCCAAACTGTCTCTCACAGATAGTGAAAGAAAAAAACCTGACAAAGTGTTTATGCCCATAGCTGCCACAACAGTTAGGAGAGTATTCTTTCCTCCAGAAATAAAACACTATGTAAAGTGTTAAATAAGCTGATAGAAAGTATGAAAAAAAATTAGAATAGATCCATTTATATGAAAATTGAGTTCCATAATTATGATAAATATTATCCAGTTCAGATGTGGTTTGCATTCTGAGCTAACTGTTATGGGCTTGGGTTTGTGAGTTTGGGGGTTTTAAAACTTTTAATCTGAAAAGAAAAGCAGCAACTGAAAAGAAAAATATTTTTGTTGGCTCCTCATCTACAAGTTGAGAGCAGTGAAGTAAAAAGCTGAGACCAGGGGTGAACATAAAAGATGCAAATATGGCAACCCATCACCAGATGCTTCCCAAAAAGGGAACCAAGTAGCAAACAGAAGATAGAGGCAAAGAAAGCAACAGATGGAAGTTATTCAGAGAGGAATTACCTTGTGAAAACCATATCAGGCATGAAGAATTGATACTTCACCTTTGAGGTTTGGAAATATCAGACACTGTCTCAAGTGAAGCAGGTGAATTGCCACTAAGGGAATCTACCCAGTGGTGGAGAAGCTAGAAGGCAATGTAGGGAACAGAGAGACATAGACACCACCTTGTTATACTGGTGACAAGAAAATGAAATGACACATGGGAAGCAGGGCTTGAACCATCTTGTCAGATTCCCTGCTTGGCCATTTGCTGAGGAGAAGCCCTGGCTGGCTCCAGGGACCAGGGCACCTGGTGGTACCATTTTGGACACGTTGCTGAGGAGCTTCTCAGGGGAATTGAGGAAAGCTGAAGGACTGCCACTCATCCCTTCACTACTGATGATGATGATGCACTCACTTCTGACATTAAAGAACAGAGAAGTAAACTCCATGAAATGGAAGTGTAAAGGGGAATGGTCTGAGTCATGTCCTCCTGTTGATACTGCTGGAGCAACAACAAGAATAAGCAGTGATAGAAAGCCCTGACAAAGTTATGATTATTGAATGACAGCTAGAAGAAGGTATTCCAACTAGATGTTTCAGATACTTATTTATATGCAAAAACGGTAGATTTTCTCCATGTCATATATATGTTTGTCCTTAAGCAATGGCAGGATATGTACTCTCAGCAGTTGAACATAGTAGATATTTTTTAATCACTTAGAGAATTTTGACCTGTACTTTATCAGATAAGCAAGCTGAAGAGAACAAAACTGTTTCATTTATGTTATCTCCTCAATACAGTCTGCAGACTTTTAGGGTATATTAAGTCTACTATGTAATGTGGGAATACTTCTGATGTCCTGGACGCAAGCATTTAATGCCAGACATACTGCCTCTATCCTCGGGGATGAAAAGGGATAATATGTAATGTTGACATCATGCTACAGACAAAGGAAAAGCTTTTTACAGCACATAAACACAGCCATTGCCTTAATTATTTTCTGCTTTTAGACACAGGATTCTGAATCAATTCTGGTGATGTTTGTGCACAGTAACAATACACTCAGACTTGGTTTCAGTGGAATACACTTTTGCTTACAGCCTTCCACATGCCGTCGAACATGTATTTACTTTAACAACATACATACTTCTTCCAGCTATCCTGCTTGAAACTGCACTTATAGGTAAATTTCAGCAGAGAATAGTGTCCATATCTCATTGGTAGATTCCAAATTTAATTTTTGTCATATGTCGATTTAGCTCAGGGGTCTACATACATCAGGATTTTATTTCCATATATTACATCTTATTTTAAGCTTCAAATAATCCCTATGATTAAAAACTGAACTTCTGACAATCTGTCTCTGATTCTACTTGTTCCTTGTGGTTCTTCAAAGCTGTAAAGTATAGGTTAATAGAGAGATTTATATAACCATGTTGATCACCATTTTGAAGATGACTAAGCCTAATTCTTAAAAAATCTAAAATGATCCATTATCCAGTTGTGTAACTTTTCCTGTATCAAACAAAGTAGCTTTTTCTCTCTAAACTATTATTATTTTACTACCAGTACCTTCAAAGACATGGAGGAGCAGATCTGGTTTGTGAAATCACTTTAAGTATAAAACTACCTTATGCAACAGATAGCACTCCTGTGAATTTTAATTGATTTAGTCTGCTGTATTACCAGAAGACTAACACCATTATACAGATACTTTGAGCAATCAATCAGTCAGTGCACCAAGGGAGCAAAACCTGAGCTTTGGAAACTTTCCCCAGCAGGATCACAGCTTCTGAACTTCTGAAAGAAAAAACGTTCCTTACTGCTTCCCTTGAACAAAACTCAAAAATAAAAATAAAATATAGAATACAAAATGAAAATCAAACTCCATTCCAGCTGGAGGAAATGGAGGAGAAAAAGGCAGCAGATTATTCAGTGAGGTTCTCTCACCTATTTTTGCTCTCAACAATGTAATCAACCTCTGCATTACCATATTCACTTTACATTTTCCCGTTTTACTGATTTTCAGATGGAATGATTGCCACATAAGAGCACTAGACAATTACTTTTCTGCTAGCTACTGCATTACATTTATAGTTCGATATCTGGTGTTAATTTTTATTTTCCTTTTTACATCCTTATTTTACCTTGTCTCTGACCAGTGTCATCCCTATTCCTAATTACACTCAAGAATTTGCACATGAATGAAGATGGATTTTTATTATTTATTTTTATTAGTTTATCTCCTAAGTGCTCATAATGTACAAGGTAGCTTTACAGTACACTGTATATGGGAATATGCATTTAGGAGTAATAACATTCTTTGAAGTGTTTTCTTCGTATTGTGTTTCAAGTCTAACTCCCTATGACATGTTTGCTGCATTAGTCTGGATTCAGGACATTAAATAGATAGGGCTATGACTACCACAGTTTTTGAGAAATTCTTCTCGTTTCATGAATAACAGTTGAAACAGCTGGGCTCAGAGTGGCATTTATAAAGTAACCAGCAGTTATTACAATCATTTGGCTTATTCTGCTTTGTTAGCAAAACTGAAAACAGCAAGGATTAAATATCAGCATGTCAAAAATTTCAGATGCCAAACCATGAAGCGATCAGAAAAGCTATAAAAACAAAGGTTGCTAGATTAAATAATTCTTATGCATGTTTCCAAGTTTCTCTGTACGTTATGAGCCTGCAGTAAACACTACAGACTTCCTATGTAGCACTGGTGCTCACAGCTCATGAGCTTGTACTGGGAAATTGAGAGCATATGGGTCCCAGACCAGTTCCTTTTCCCACACATAAGGAAACTATAGCCTTTGTGCTCTGCACTCCCTAACTCCACTACAACCTTAAAAAAGCACAATTTTACAGTCCCCAACTAGGAGTATAATACCATGTCGCCACCTTTTCCTACCACTCCTTCGAACTCATACGCTATCCAACCATTTAACTTCCTGCCACATCCTTGTTACTGATAGCTGTAATCATGTCTGGGAAGGCATGTAATCCCACAGCTAGAAGTCAGCACCTTCAGACAGTCAGTTATTACTCTGAGATTGCTAAGGGTCAGAGATTTAGGTTTAAGAACTCCACAGAGGCAATTGTTAATCACTGATATCTAAGGGATATAGCCAGCAACTAAGGCGACCTTCTCCACACAGGCAGTGGAATCATATGGATCTGTTTCCCACAATAACGTTTCAAGGTTTACATGCACTGGAAGTTTGTAGGGTGGCCGAAGCATTAGCTTTTATAAAAGATTTATAAATCAATGATGCCATATGTTTCTGTCATTTCCTGGAATTTCATAATCTAATCCGGATACTGTTGCTGAGAATCAGGACCTGTCCAATCCAAAATACTGAAACTAATAGTTTGCAAGTGTTTTTTCAGGGAAATATATTTGCATATGTCAATTTTTTCTCAAGGACTGGAGAACTTCATTTTTTTTTTCCCAGGATGAAAAACATGAGATTGTGTTATTTCATTGCCTGTCAGAAAATCCGTAAGATTTTTTAAAACCATTAGTGAATTCCAGACAAATTACATAGGGGAACTGGCATCTACCATTTCCATACATATTTTTGGGAATCAATGACTAACAGACATTTCAAAAAAAGAAGGGAAAGCTTAGTTGTATTTGATTACAGTAATTTCATGATTATAAGCCGCACCTGATTATAAGCCGCATGTTACAATACAGAGTGTGATAAAACGTATCTATTCTCTCACCATCTGTTGAGGGTGGGGGCAGTGATCCTTATCTCTGCAGCAGATATTCTGCTAATGGGCCATCCACTGAAACCAGGCAGGCCATTGGTCTTTATCTTTTCACAACCCAACCTTCCTCCAGAGAGTAATTTTCTGCTAATGGCCCATTGAGTCCCACTGTGGGACAGATAAAATTACTTCATTCCATTAGAAGTTGCTCCAGCCAGGGGGAAGAGTCCAATATTTCTTACCAAGATAAAAACAGAGGGTTTGGGACACTAAGGTAACCCCTTTCTCCACTGGACTCCAGAGGAAAACCGGATTTCTCCACATCACCACTGGACTCCAGAGGGAAACTGCACCTTGTACAGGAGCACTGCTCCAACTGAATCACATCTGTCACTGTAAGGGGACTGCAACCACCATTTAATGGGACTGCTACCAACACCCTGCCTGACGGGGTGTCAGGTTGTACTCTGACTTTGTCAGTGTTTGGAGTTTGTTCCTTTTTAGTACTGTATTCCTATTTTAATTTCCCTAGAAAAGAACTGTTATTCCTAATTCCCATATTTTCGCCTGAAACCCCTTGATTTCAAAATCCTAATAATTTGAAGGGAGGGGGTTTACATTCTCCATTTCAAAGAGAAGCTTCTGCCTTTCTCAGCAGACACCTGTCCTCCAAACTAAAACAGCAACTTTT
>PYHW01009637.1:2909180-2964883 GCA_013186435.1 Turdus rufiventris
AATCAAAACGGTGCGGCTTAAAATTGTGAAATTACTGTAATTGATCAGCTGTGGAATCAGCAACCCAACATCACAGATATTAGGGGAAGGAAGTGGAAGGAGAACACGTGTGCACTATACACTAGTAACATGCCTGTGATGGTAGTGGGTTACAACTGTGACCATATTATTGATTAAAAGATCATCTGGACCAAATAAGAAATAATCCAAATCTGTAGCTAATCCAATGAATTTGTGCTTTTTCCCTTCCATACCTCTAATTTTGAATTTGAAATTACAAATGTTTAGCTCGATTGTTTGGTTTAATTTTACCATTTAATTTAATGTTTAATAACTGTGAAATATCTAGAAATGGTGAATTGAAAGTAAGACTATTACTAGAGAGTGGGCAGATCTGGTTTTAAAAATCCAGATGGATTACAAGGTTTTCTCAAAGAATTTTGTTATTCAAAAAACTGCTATAATCTATCAGGAAGTTAAATAAAAATTATGTTGAGAAGCCACAATTCAACCAAAATGTTTTAATTTTTTAAAATTAGTAATATGAGTTGAAATAACATTTTGTCTTGAATGAAATTCAAAACCACTCCGACTAGAAAAGGTTCACAGAGCTTTATTAGGCATTGATGCCACCTACTGGAGACCAATAAAGGCAGAAACTCCAACTCTGAACAATGCTCAAATACCCAAAGGAAAATGAGTGAATTACTGTCACATATAATCACTAAACACATAATCCTGGTGTCAAACATGTGGACAAACTCACTGAAAAAATTGAAACCATGATGCTTTGTAGGTGAGTAACTAAAGAGAGTGATTGCAATTGAGTATACCAAAACAAAGAACTCTGTCTATTCTGAACTTCGAGCTCTAAGCTAAAACCCAAAAGTGCTTACAGAATTCTGAAGAGAGTTTTTTTTTGTACAAGGGACAGTTGTACAAAATATGTGATCACACGAGATACTTTCTAATAGCTTTAAGGCAAAGAAAATTTCTTTGTTGAGAGTTGAAATAGACCTTCCAACTAAATTTGAATGCATAACAATATCTTTCTGTTATAATTTGAAAAATCATGGATCTTCCAACTGCAAAATGAAGTCAACATGTAACATCACAACCACAATAAGGAGGGTCTTTAGTCTATCCCTAAGCAGAAATTAGATCAAAATAAAAATTACCTTGAAAATTATTTATTGATTTGAATGGGAGCTAGTATAGCCACCTAATATAGGTTCTAAAGCAAAAAGTTTAACCTTCCCACTCTGTTATTTTTTCCTCTCATGCACACAGAGCATTCTGAGCATATATATTTTGTGTTAGTTCAATGTTTCTGAGACATCAAGACATTCCAGGCATCTTCACACTGTATGTTACATTATCATCCTAATATTATAGCCCAGTAATTAATGCCATTCACAACCCACCTAGAAGCATGAGAACATTTTTAAATGACAAATAAAAGCGTAAAAGTACAAATTATAATGGAAAAAAAAAGGATCATAGAATCACAGAGTCATAGAGTCATTGAATACGCTGACTTGAAAGGGATCCATTGGGATCATCAAGGCCAATCCTGGCGCTGCACAGAACACCCCAAGAGTCACATCATTGTGCCTGAGAGCATTCACTGTATGCCAATTCCTTACCAACCTCATACAGAGAATTCTTTCCAGAAAAGACTTTGTTAATTTGATACATTATATATTTCAAGAAATAAAAACGTATCCCAAAGAGAATTCTCATTCCCTTAGTCACATAAAATTTCAGCATTTTTGCTGTGCCATTGGCAAAGGTAGCAGTAAAATGCAGGGAAAGATTTTAAAATTGATAGTATCCTGCTAAGCTATAAGCACATTTAGTAGTTATTGCACAGGAAAAAAGCCTTATGAAAGGCTGCACAAGACAGATATATGCTGAACCCAAAGTGTAAAAATGAGTAAATCTGGTCCTAAAACTGTGCAGGATATACTTTACAATTACTAACTGATCTCATATATGCAGTGACAGTGCATTCTTTTCAGCAAAAGCGATCATGTATCCAATTTCCATAATCTCAGCATAGTTATGGCAACTTTGAAAGGACTTTAAAGCAAGTGCAGAGCTGAAGTCCTTTTCTCTCCAGTGGTGCTTATTCTACATCAGTACATCAGTTCTCACTGATCTCAGAAAGAATTTGAGAAATGAGTACAGCAAAGTCCAGCCCTATGTCTCCTGATATTAATTTTCAAGTAATACAGATGAGTAGAATAGGTCTGACAAAGTGCAGGTGTAACTGAATGTAGAGGACTTTGTGGAATTAAAATCCCTCCATTTAGGAAGTCCAAGCAGACAAATAGATCTGTAAAAGGAAAAGGGACAGGAACATTTAAACAAATAAAAATATTTAACTTTTGAAGTGGAAGAAAAGTTTACCATTCCTTGCCCTCAAGCTGCAGATACTACGCTGAAACTTAGAGCTCCCCCCCACAAGCACTTTCATATCCTTGAATTTTATAAACCATATATAAGACATAATGTCAAACTCATTAAAACCCTCAGCTACTGGGACAAAATTACTACTGAAATAATTAAAACAATGAAGTTACTCAGATTTCACTGTGGAACTTAAACTCTGTGATAATTAATGAGCTGGTAATTACAGTGTTTAAGTAGAATGTGGACAGAGGTTCTAGACTTCTCTGAGATGAGCAGAGCACAAACAGGATGATGAACAGGGGAATCCCATGGAAGGAATTGTTTTTATTGCAGTACAAAATGAGAAATTTTGATGTTTAAAATTAACCTTGGTTAATTTTCACCAAAATATGGATTATTTATAACAACTTTCATCTTGGGCATTTAATTATTAAATAATATTAGCTCTTATATTATTAAATAATAAATCCAGCAGGTCTATATTTGCCATAGGACCACAGTATTTTGACTTTTCAGTCCCCAACAACATCCACAGAGGTTTTTGTCACACAACCCTGCTTTGGTGTTACTTGTATATTGTTTTTATTGAGCTATGCTGTTCTGACAGCATGCAATTTCTAAGTCTAGCCTGCTGTCACTCTTTAATGCTTCTGCTCCATGAAGTAGACATATGTTCAGTTATACTTAGAGCATAATTCAACAAAATATTTAAGTCTATGTTGAAATCTATTCTATGAGTTATGTACTTAAATAACTTAGAAGATAGGGAGTTTAAAGTATTTTTCAGCTTTTATACAGACAGTATTCTTCATCTTTTATGTTAAATTAATTTTTTTCAAATATGTATTTATCAAATTTTGTCCTTTCAGTTAGCACTGTTGAAAAGAAAGTGTGAAGAAGAAATACTAGCTGACATACTGTCAAATCACAGCCCAAACCTGAATTTTTTTAATCTCTTAGAAGTCAACACACAAACACTGAATCACAATCAGCCATAAGGGATATATGATTTAATTAAGTTTAAGTCTTGATAAATATTTTTTTTCACTCACATCTATAGGCACCATGATTCATCTTTCATTTTGATACATATAACAAGGAAGGAAAGAAGTTGTGTCTGGTCTCATAATCTTAACAGTATAAACAGGTTCCTATAAAAACTACAGTAATTACACGACTATAAGGCACAGCCTTTTGACTAAAAGTTTGGCCCAAATCCAGAAGTGCACCTTATAGTCTGGTGCGCCTTATATAACATACAAAGTTGCGAAATTTGCCGACTCCCGGAGGTGCGCCTTATAATCCGTTGCGCCTTATAGTTGTGAAATTACTGTAATTGGCATTTGTGAATTTCTAAAAAACAAAATTCTTCTCAGTGGGTTCATCTGATTTTAATAGGAATGGAGCTCTGGAAAAGACATACAGAGCCAAATTCAGCAAAGGTCTGTATTCCTCCAGCAGAATCAAACCCAGCTTGGGTAACAATGCTCTCTACACTACTCACAATAATGAAGAAGTGTTTTTGATACTGAACATGGAGATATCCATCGGCAGAAGGTGCAGCTCATAGAGAAAATGTGCAGAGAAAAACAGGAGTGTGAAACATCATCTTTTTTTCAGAGTTTAAGGATGCCATCACCAAGAATCAAAACCATTCTTTTGGATAAGTAACCAAAGAACCCACCCACTCTTAGGCTGTGACTGTGATACCACATCCTATGTCTATTGTGCTCCTCAGTCTCCTGTTGGAACTGCTTTCACTGCTCAGCAAAGAATTTAATGAACAAGGTGAGTAAACACAGAAAAAGGTCACTTTGCTAGCCTAGTAATGATGGCTGAGAAGATACTTGGCACGTGCACTTGCTATGTGTACCTGCTACAAAGGCTGCATTTTTATGTGGTGGTGTTTAAAATGAGGTTTAATCATTCCTGAAATAAAATGCCAAGTTGAGTTTATGTTATGGTCCTAATGAAATGCCTGTGAGTTAGATTTGACATTTATAATTACAGCCCAATTCATGAATATAGAAGAGAAATTCACCTTTATTTTGTTTACTGTTTTCAATATTGAGCAACCTAGTCTAGTGGAAGGTGTCCCTGCCCATGGCAGTGGTGTTGAACTAGGTGATCTTTGATGTCCCTCCCAACCCAAGTCACTCTATGATGCCATGATATCACCACTGTTATTATAATAACTCTTGTATGAATTAAAGATTACTGAATTGTCCCACTAATCATAAAATGATGGCTAACCCTGGTTTGTCACAGATATATGTCCACCTTCCCTTATGTTTCCTCTGCCTATTTTCATTTTGAAATAAAACAAGATCTCGCCTCCATCCTATCCTTAAAACAACCCTACTGCAATTCTTCACTTCTCCTCCAGCACTTCCCAATTCAACAGTAACGACAGATTCTCCCAACTTCCCTATCACCTGTTTGTCATAATTTAGCAGACTTTCATCACAAAATCCTCCCTAAAATCCCTGCAGTTTCCCCTAGCAGCACATTCCTCTAGTACTAGCTTCCTTTCTGCCTTTTTGGTACATGGATAAATTAAGTCAAAATCACTGTTATGTCCTCCTGTTGAGTGATATCTATTCCTTTGTTAAATATGGATGAAAAAGTGTAAAAGGCACGCAAGTTATCAGGAGCATTGGTAAACATACTACCACTATACAGGCTTCAGTTTCTTAGGAGGCTGAAAAGATGTTCACATCTGATTAGCAAATCCATCTTACTGGAGATAACAACATTTGGATAGTCATATTTCTCTAGGCAAAACCTATTTTATGGTGCAAAGGTAACTGGAATTATGGTACAAATTGATTTATTCAAAATATTTTGCTGCAGTGTTGTTGGGAAAGGTTGGGAAAGTGCTTATATTAAACTAGGTCAGTGATGGGCAAGTATCTGTACTGTAGTAAGAAATAATTTTTTTTTTTTTTTTTTTTNGTAATGCATACTCAGTTTCCATACTATAGGGATGCACACTACAGGCAATTCTGTTTTAAAAGCAAAATAATTAACAGATTGGCTCCCTCTTGAATCCAAAGTGGTACTCAGACATGTAAGTCAAGTTAGTAATGATGCCTGCTGTTCAAGTTCCTCTTGCAATGTGGTTTTGGGGAATTTTGTACCACATCTTTCTCACATTTGAATAGCCAATTTCTTTATCTGGAAATAAATTACTTTTGGAGGTATTTTAGTGAGAGAAAAAAGTTTCCAAGCATTTCTCATACATAAAATATATCAAGCCCATGTGAAATGCCTCAAACAGAACACTCAGCTTGTAGCAGGAGCTTTCAATTTTGCCTTTTATTCTCCGTAATAGTTACAAGCCGTTTTCCCCTTCTTTTCAGTATCTGAATGGCATATTTCATTTCACACATCCATTGCTTTCTGCCCAGCACTGTAATTCAGCTAAAGGAAAAACCTTAGTATTTGAAAATGTCAGCTGCCCAAAAGATATTTAGAAGTCTGTGAATGTTAACCTTTCTAACATTTGCTTAAAGCCATCTGAAATTAATTTTCCTCTCTGCCTTCCCATATCTGAATAAGGAGAAAGAACTACTCTAAGATGCCTATTTAAGCAGAAACTGATACAAGGTGTATGATCTCTGGGGAAAACAGGCCTCCTAATATATGTAAATAACTCCCATTCACATTACCATAACTGCAGAGGAACAGATTTTCTTCCAAGATTTTTATTCACTAAATTAAATTCATGTTCACCTCTCTCAGTTCCTCTTAGTCTCATAAAAATTGTTTTTTCTGATGATCTGTGCACACCTTTCTCATCAGTTCACTGTACATAAAATTAAATGAATAGAGATATACGAGTAGCTTTAAATAATCTAAGTGCTCAGGATATTTTTTTTAACCATTGATTATCAATCCATCAAGTCAAGATTACTGGCAAATACATAAATCCTGAAGAAAGCTTTGAAATTATTATCAATTCAAATAAGATTTCACTGCTTAACCACAAAACACAACAGAACTACAGAGCAAAGTGCCTCAATTTACTGGATCATCATTAATGTGAATGTGACATTGTCTATTATATGTTTGATTGCATCTTCTCAACACAAAGTGAAATGAAAATGCAGATATGATTAAAAATAACACACCATGTAATCATTTCAAAGCAATACAACAGAGCTAAAATTGTTTGTTAAGAAAAAATAATGATCTTGAAATTATTTATTCTTGAAGAAAGTAACTTTTTGCTTTTGATAGTTTGTTCTCTATATCACAATAAGATTTTTAAAACTATATTCCCAAAAATAAATAGTATATATTTGACATTAATAGGTCCCAATTGGATAAAACAATATGAGTTCCCAGAGGCAAATCTGAATTCTTCTTTTTTTCCCTTCACTCTGTGCTCTTGAGAAAAGGAAAAGTTACACTCTCTCCTGCTGATGTGTAATCATAGTCTCCTGCAGAAAAACTACTTGGGTCACATAAATGGGAAGTGACCATGGCAACCAGAACAAATATTAGACAATGTGAGCCCACAAGCAAGACTTATATAAAGCCCTACTTTTTACTTTTGAAATACTTAGCTTTTCCTTTTCTTTTTTTAAAATTCATATCTGAGCTCCATCTAGAATACACACAATTCATTATTCAACTACATTATTATCTTCCCAAAACATACTAGAGCTTAATGTCTAGCATCCCACATCCAGTGTCCTACCATACATCCATCTCTTTAACCCATGACAGAAGCCTACCCCAGGAGACAGAGAACTTCCCTTCTGCACAGCAGAGCGCTAGCCTTCCTGTCAGGAATTCCCTCTATTCTTGACAGGAAATTCGGCACAAGGGACATCTGTACCTATATGTAGGATCTTATCTTGTGCTACTATTCTAAGAATATCAGTTTCAAGGTTTTAAACTAGGAATAGCAGCATTCATTGGCCTTTGCTAGGAGAAATACATATTCTTCAACATTTCAAGAACACCTGACTAGCGAGAAAACGCTCCCCGTTGTTGCAAACTGTCTGACATAAGTTCCTAATTCAAGACAAACCTGGTGGTAATCAAAGTCTAAAAAACTGTTCTTCATGACTCCAGTCTTGTGGTTTGCATGGACCACCACCACAGCGTCAGACAGCTTTGTCCAAGCTGAACACTCCAACTCTTATTAGGGTATTTACATGCACAGTCTACAACCAGATTCAAGATATCTGCTTTCCTTCAGCATTTAGGTCTTCCAACAGAGATTTTTCTGCTTCCATCTCTCTCAAAAACCATCAGTCTCTGTGTTACTAGACTGATAGTGTGCAATGTGAATATTACCCTCCTACTATTTTGAGACATAATATTCTTGTCTGGCTACTTGCAATTTTCAGCCACTGCTGAACCCTGTGAAGCTAAAGATGAATATATACCTTCTGGCAAATGACTTGATGCTGATAGACTTCTCAGGACAATTTAGAAACGTTCATCCCTGAAACCATGAGTGTTACCACGGTTTATTGCTCCTAGCTTTATTTCTGTGATGAGTCTGAGGAACCACACCAAACACACAAGTTCAAAACACCTAGTTCAACTTTATAAAGACTGGTGCAATTGCTGCCTTCTATCTCCTTAATACTCAGGAAAAGAAATAAATCAATGTCCCATGAAACACATGAATGTTGAGCCTTAAGGGCTCACACCTTCCCAGAAGACTACCCATCCATGCAGAGAAGTACAACTGTAGGGAGAGAAAGAGATGAGCCACACTCTTTTCCAGAGAAGAGGCAGCACAGCATGTAGTATCCAAATGCAAACTTATTCACAATAAACCATTCTAAAAGGATAGTATCTTAAAATGAAGGCACTAATTAAGCTTAACTTGCAGGATCAGGCAGTCTGACTGGGAAAAAATCAAGGGAAGAGAAGGGAAAAGAAGGCACAGTTTTCCTAGCTGCTGCAGACGATACATCAGCCTGACTGCCAAAATGAGGTGATAGTATCTCCTGTCTGTCTTGCCTCTGGATGTCCTGTGAAACTTCATTTATATCAAGTTATTTACAGGCTTTGGTAGGGCTTTGGCAATGATTTTATATTCAAAGGCCTGACAAAAGTTGATATAGCATATCTACTTAGCTGTACCAGAGAACAATTTTCAGAGAGTTTTTTTCCCTGCACGCCTAAATTTCTATAGATTTTAATTGAAATACCTTGTCCCTTGGATAGTGGCCATCAGGGCTGAGCTTTACAGATGCCAGGAAATAGTCATGAAGCCTGGGGAAGCATTAGAACTTACCCTGTCGAAACCAGTGCCTTGGTTCTCCCTGGACCTCAGTTCTTGCTCCTTGCCAAGGCACTGTTGAGTAAAATTCTCCTCTGTGACCACCATGTAGATATTAAAGAACTAGTCCAGTCTGAAGCAAGGGAAGAAAACTAAATTAATTTTATGGAGAATGACTTGAGCCCCATGTCAAAAATTAAAGCAGAAAATGATCCAACTTAGGTAATTATCCTCAAAACTTTGGCCACTTAACCTGAAAATCGGCAGAAAAGGTTGGTGGATAAGCTTCAACTTCATCTAAGTCTGTTCTCACAAAGTCCCTGAGATGTAGGACTTAACAGAAAAAAAAGAAAAAAAAATTAATGGATCATCTTATTATGCACCTTTCCCTTTACTTCTCTGCCACATTTTTTATTCTCTCCCAATATAGCTAGCTCTTCTGAACATATTGCTACCTTTTTTTTTTTTTTTTTTAAGTGGAGTTTCAAATGATGCTGTCTAGGATAAATATTGTAATACTGTTTCTGGTTATTTGTGAGGCAAATGGTGTTTAATCATTCCCAGAGATGATTTGACATGACATTTTCAAAAGTGAATTATTGTATATTTTTACACTAAAACCTGACCAGTTTTAATCTCAAATATGCAAAAGCCCATGATTGGAATGGTGATTATGATCACAGAGCCTACATATTACAGTCTACTCTGCTTTATGTAATTAGAATTTATCACCCATTTCTCAGAGAAATGACATTCTCAAAGAAGAAGTTTCTCTTCACCAAGATCCTCTATATAACCTGTATATGAATTCAGTAAAAGTCTTAAACTGACACAGTATCTAAAAATTCATAATGTCGCAATTGCTGAAGCTGTAGATAGCATGGAACTGATAAAACACTTCCTTTATTCTTTACAAAGTTGACAAAACACTGGAACCTAAACACCATTAAGAGATGTATTTTTTGCTTGTTTGCATCTAGTGTAGTCAAAAGTCATATAGAAAAACAATATTCCAATATAATACTTAGAGGTCCAAAACCATCAGTCACTTTTGCTTGAAATAAAGACATTGGTATTTCTATGAAATAAAAGCACTGAAGTTTTAAAATAGTTCTTATAGTTAGCTGCTCTTCATAGAGAGTTGTACTAATTATATGTGTTATGATTACTGAATTTTTAAAACTTAGTTTAGATGGGCAGTTTTATTCTCTATTGAGTGGCTTCAAGGTTTAGATGGGCAGTTTTATTCTCTATTGAGTGGCTTCAAGGTTTACAGCTGTTTTTATACAGCACTGGATGAAGTCTACAGATTCAACTGTATATGTGACACCAAGTTAATTTTTAATTTTATAACTAGTATCAGTTTTTCTCTTTCCTCCAAGGCTCAAAATAAGAAAGATGCAAGACACATCTGAGCTCTTGGCTTGCTCTGATGAAAGAAGGAATATCTAAAAAGAGGACTCTTTCCTCTCTGCTTTCAGCTGTGTATCCTACCTTTTTTGTTGATTTTGCATCCGTGTCCCAACACAAATTGATTTAATTTGTCTGTTCAGTAAAATGCAAGAGGAAAAAAAGTGACATGAATACAGACCCTGTAAATCTTTGTGCTGATACCAGAACTACAAGCAATTCAATCATCATTATATGCACTGCTACTAAAAATTGCCATCTTGCCTCTGACATGTCTGTGACTTTCCTGATTTTTTACCTCATAGAGCTTGTGCAGCTAGGCAGGGAGGTGAATCTGAAAATTAACTACTGCTAAAAGAAATCCTCCAGATATGTCTGTTTTGACTTGTGTTAGTTGCCTGATCATGTTCATCACATGGTCATTTTAACATGCCTGCAGGTGAAAAGCATCCAGCTGTGCAGGACAGGGAAGAGCAAAAACTGTCTCTTTCAGAAGCCATTTCAGTTGATAACAACTTAAAATGTGACAGCCCAATGAAAGGTGGGATAAGAGGTGTACTAGTCATAAATTTTCAAATAGTAATTAGTTAGGCTACATATCCAAGAGGTGTAGGAAAATATGGTTAGGCATCAGCACCTCATTGCAAGCCTAAGGAAGAGCCAAATATAAGTTTCAAGTGTGAAAATCTGTTCAGTTCACTGAAAATTGCACAGTATTTAATCATTCTGAAATCATAATCATACTAATAAGCTCAAATGCAATGCTTACTTGATGACTAAATAACAGAGATTGTTATGGGCATCGGAAAATCTCCAAGGTCTACTAAAAAAAATCTGAAAGGATGGTGGAAGCCAAACAAACTTTTACCAGTTGACTGCCTTTGCTTTGAACACTGGACTGATAACAGTAGCATCAATATGTTTAGAATACTACTATCCTTCCTGAATTTTAATGATAAAAAAAAGACAACTTCAGGAATTTTTTTTTGCAAAATGTAACCCAAAAGCTCTGAAATCCCTCACTAAACTGATTTGTTCCAGAAATTATCTCAAAGATTTTTTCATCCAAGATACTAAAAAAAAAAAGTATACCTATTTTAAGGTGAATTGTTTATCATCAGGCCTTGCCTTCAAACACTTCACATGCAGCTCCCATCTGAATTCAGTGCATTTTCTGAGGGACAGACCAGTTTAACGAGACAAGTCCTTAGTTAGAAACTTCTTTGAATAAGAACTGTATACTTGTGAAACAAATTTTACATGGAAATACGATAACTGAATAACAGTTTTGATGATGTTTTAATAGCAGTTTTAACAGTGATGGGTTGTGTGTGATCTGAAGATAAAGTCAGTTTACAGTGAAATGCTTTAAAAACTGCTGCATTAAAGGACCTGGAAGAATGTGCACAGTTCCTGGAAATCTATTGGCGTGGACAACCTGAAGCTATCCACACAATTTTGTTAAAATTGTTAAAATGTATGAGATTTTGTTAAAATTAATAAAATTAACTAGTAAAGTTTTCATCAGAACTTGCAGTATAACATAAAGCTGTATGATTTCTATTATTTAGTTACTAAAAAGGAAGACTAGCACCAGAAGATGTAAAAAGTATGGTTCCTAAATTAACAGAGACCTTCAGTCAATTATAAAAACCCCTGTCCACTTCCAGAAGTTAGAGTCTGTGGGGGTGTTTTTTGTTTTAATGATTTAATAGTGCTACTCTCATCAGAGTTTTTGGGAAGAAAACATTTACTTCTAATATGGTATTATGGTCCCATGTAGAGTGGAATGAATGGTCTGTGAGATCTCCTAACTCAGACATCTGTTGCAAGGTTGTGGACTGATGGCATCAGAACTTTCTGATCCACATGACACCTTTGTAGTCTATATTTTCATACCGAAATAATGATCACAGTTGTATAGCCAAAGATTGAGCAAATATCATGCAGGTAATAGCAGTGAAGTTTCTGTTGATGCCAAAAAGATTCAATTGTTGTAATTTTAGCTATCAACAGGGAATGGAATAAAGTTCACATATGAAAGACCTGTAATGCTTTAAATGAATGCATACAGAAGAGATTTACTTGCAAATCATCATGGTTTAGGAATGATTCTCCACAATTCAGTACCCCCACTGAGACTCCAAAATCGCACGATGCTTTCTGCTCCTCATCTGTTTTACCCTCCCCCTTCCCACTGCTGTGCAATAGAGTTGAGAATTGGAAGCACAAAAGGTAAAGTAAATATCACTGGCTGAGATAAGATCAATTTACTGGAAACCACARTGAGATAAGAAAGYAGGAAAAAATACTAATGACAGAAGGTAAAAAGACCCCAAAAAACAAACCAAAACAAAACAAAAAAAAAACCCCAAAACCACCAAAACAAAACAAACAATAGAAGAACAAACCAACAAACACACACACAAAAAGCTATTGACGTGGGAAAAAACATCCTGGTAATACACAATACCAGACAGCTTCTTCCACCATGTTTCTTGGGCTGGGAGGAACCACTCCTCTGTGGAAGAGAGTTCCTTTTCCCTGCCCCTGTCAATGATGTAGATGGTATAGAATAAGTTTTGTGTCCTAATTATGCTCCCTCAAGCTACAGAAAAAATTGACCCTGCCCTTGCCAGAGCCAGGAAAAAACATCTGTTATGACTTTCAGCTTTTTATAATATAATTGGGACACAGAAATTTGTCAAAAGAAATTAAGCCAAACTTTTCACTTTTTAATTCATATTTTACCACCACAAAGTCTTAGTGCAAAACTTTATGAAAACATCAAACCACGTATTTTGCATTATCACCTCTGGAACAGTGAAAATGAGATTATAAGAGAGTGATGTTGAATTATTTAAGTTGTAACCCAGTTTCAATCTATGTTATTATGCAAAAATTATTTTTACTATAGAATTTTTCCTAATAAAAAAATACTGCACATATTTCATTGTGAATAAGCACAACAATTAAAATATTATAACAATAATTGGGGAATCACTGTCTTCCTCTTGAAGTAATTGCAGGTATTCATATCAGCTAAGCTTTATTTGGAAAACACTTTAATTTGATTATGATACATGAAGGTGCATTACAGAAGTTAACTGATAAATTTACTTATAATTAAGGTTTTTAGTTAAACCCTGATAATTTAATAGGCAGATTCTCTTGACTTCATTGAGTCAGCACTAAAGGAAACAAAGGAATATAATTGCCATTTACAAGTATGATTGCACACCTATACTTAGAAATAGGAAAATTAGGCTAAATTGCTAAATAGTATATAACATTTATTTAGTTTGTAACTATTAGTAATGAATTTTTAAATTATTATTGTTTTAGATAAATTCTATTTCTGTCATGCCAAACTTCAGACCAATATTACAAATTTCTTTTCAACAAGAAGGAAAAAAAAAAGAAAACCTAGGGACATACCTAGCAATTAAGCATGTGACTGTTCAGGATGAAACCAGTTAGTTAGAGCATAATTTGAGCTGACCTCCAAAAACCCCTAGCCTACAAATCTGTTCTACAATATCAGCCTATAAATATGAAAAATGTAAAATTCCTTAATCACAAAGAAGCTAAATGCAGGATGACATTATAGAGCAGCAATTGGTGTGCTGGGGGCCAGAGAGAAATGTCACAGCTAAGCTTCTGAATTCTTACTCTTGTCTTCTCACTAACTATTTTGTAACTTCACTACAGTTATGTGCTTTAGTCTTGCAGACTTCTTAGTGGTTTAAAGTTCAGTTTAGATTACCACATGCTGGTACTTGTAATTGCCATGGGCTTCACATCTGTTTTAAAAGGGGAAATAATCAGACACTATTATGTAGAAGGCAGTGGAGGTAAAAGCCAGCCTATAGGATATTTGATAGGCCAAGTAAGCCTCACGTTCCAGGTGTAAGTTGGAAGAAAATTTTCAGTTATTTCTGCTGTAGAATTCTGCCTGGTGTCTTGATTAAACTCTCTGTTTGGAAAATCAAAGCAACAAAAAAGCAGCCATGAAAAAAATCTCAGTTCGCTTGTTAAGTTATTAAACACTTTTGCTTTCTTTAAATGACAGCTAACAATAAATAAATCCTAACAAAGCATTTCCCTTAAAAACAATTTGTGCAGTGAAGCAGCCATCTACAACAATCCCTTAGCTAAAGACAGCTGGGACCCAGTCTCAGCAGTTTTAATTAATCAATTAGCAAATACTGTATGAAATATATTAAAAAGCTATCTCAAAATTAAAAGAAAAGTAATAGATGTAATAAAATAAATTGCATTTATTTAGAGGCAAAAGCTTCATATTTATCCTTAGCTGTTAGAGTGATTTTTCCAAGTTAGTACACTAAAGATACTATCAAAATCTTACAGTGTTAAAAATGCAGAAAATATTGTGTCCCATTCACTTGCAGGAGCTTTTTGTACAAATGAAGTTTTCTTATAAGGAAGAAATAAACATAAGATACGGGAGCTTTCAAAATGAGTACAAGAAGAGATCGTCAAGTATGGCAAATTTTAAAATACATAGGTCTCTCTAGAACAAAGAGCCCTCCAAGATATTTAATTATGTGAACACTGAAATCACCTGAAATGAAACTGAGACAGAGAAATACACAGTCTTAATAAAATTAAAATTAATATTTTCAAGATTTGAGCTCAGTACTTTCTGCAAATGAACTAAGACATGATGCTGTGAACAGACCAGAAATCACAGTTATCAATTCCTGAAGGTAAAAGCACTCCCTTCTACCCCTCTCCAAGACCAGAGAAAAGAAAGAGGGCTTTTGTTTTTGGTTTTTTTTGGGTTTTTTTAATTACATTTATACAATGTGCAAGGTCCCTTTTCTGCTCTCAAAATTGAGAACTTTATACCTTTTGGTGTAGATTTCTTTTATGAATTGTTGTAGTCTCTGTAAACTCAAAGGCAGAATGATAGCTCTACATATCTATCTCATTGAAATGTCAATGAATCATACTAAATCTTCTAACAATGATAGCTTTGACCTCAGGCTATTCCAGTTTTCTGCAGAGACCTCTTCTGCACAGCATGTTTCTTCTAGAGGACTTGACATATTAGTAGAATTTAGAGCAGAAGCTCTTAAACACATTTTCTTAAAAGACAAAAATGTAGTAAGTAAAAAGACACACTAAAGACTTGTGCGTAATTGAGTTCCCTGCTTCTAGTTAAAAAAAAATCAAACAAAAAATGAAAAATGATAATTTAAAAAACCATCAAAACAAGCAAATGACCAAACAACCCACACACATGCACACTTACAATTACATCTGTGCCCCTTTCAAGTAGAGGCATTAAAAAGGCTTGTTCTACAAAGTCACACAGTGTATAATAACCATTTTTAAGAATGATAACTTACATCTGAGTGATAAGTTTTATGATATTTTCAGCTTCCTTTAATCACAAACAGCTACAGAAACTTCAAGCTACCATTTAGCACTCAGTCATTTCAATAAATACCAAAGGTACAATGAGATGAAACAAATATGTGAGATTTTAAATTCAATTTTTTTTTCAAAGGTAGACTTTACATATCAGAACTGGAACTCTCTTATTTTACACACATAAAAATGAAATCCATACTCGGCAGAAGTCCTACCTCAAAGAGCATAAAATATGTGCAAGGAAAAAAAAATAGGAGAAAACCTCTACCATCCACATTTCAGAAATCTTGAATTCAGACCTAATGAGATTCTGTAACCAGCTAAATATTTACTAGAATAGGATGTGGTGGAGTACTGCTATCAGTAAGTACATGTGAAAGATCAATCATCCTCACCTAAAGGACTGATCCATGAAGTGCCTTAAGCATTGGAGTACTGAATTCCAAGACTTCTTCCTCATCACGCATTAGACTCTCAGGATACTGTAGAGGCTGGAAATCACCAAAAACTTTCTGTGCCACAGAAATCAGCCAAAAAGAAATGTTGCAGAAAGATTTATCTAAAGTGATATCGTTTTGTCACTTCTGTGGGGTCTAGGTTCTTAAGACATATTTTTTGCAAGGACCCCCATCAGAACAGCCTGGATTTATGTGTTTAGACTGATCGAAGTTACAGTTAGGGTTTTCAGGCCTTTATCAATGGGAATTTCAACATTGATAATTCATGTTTCCTGAATTTCAAATAAATAATTTAACCATTAAATCTTAACTTTTTAGTATAAAGTCTTTGCTCTGCAGACAACGGATGAACTGATGTGGAGTCTTTGATGCTCATGATTCATTAAAAGCTGCATACTTGTGTTCTCTATGTATATAGGCAAATATTATCAAGCAATTATCTCCCTAGAAGACAAGCATTGGTTTATGTTTTTTCAGGTAAATCCATCCTACAAAGTTTTAAGGAAAAAAGGCCACCCTTGTATATTCTGAGACATCTCATCAGTTCATTAATTTAATTGGGTGAGGGAAGGCAGAGAAAAAAACGTTCACCATAAATGGTTACACTGGTATTTTCAGTGTCACCATTAACATTTACTGTATAAGAATGTTTTTCCTCCCCTAAGATGTATTCAAAATGAAGCGGTCATAACCAAGCCACAGATCTGTAGGATCACTAAGTGAATTCAGCATGATAAATAAGCCAACTATGGAAAAATTGCAGCAGACGACAGAGCAGGCACAAAACCCCACAACATCCCAAAACCAAGCACACAATGGAGGTGGCAATACCAGATGATGACTTGTATTTTGTAAAAAATTACCATGAAATTATAATTTAAACAAAAGCATTGGACTGAGCATGCCTTCATTACCAATCTTTCACTAGTGGCTGTATATTTTCTTGCTGTCCAGGGGAAAAATGAAAGCATTTTTTTAATTTGCTTAAAAATACTACTTCATACAATAAAGCAATATTTAGAGATTACCCAAATTACTCCGTGTGCTGTTTACCTCATTAGTTTTTCTCTTCCTCTCATAATATGCTCAAATAATAACAATATCTGAATGAACGAACAAACAAACAAGCATCCCCTCGCCCAATTTATTATTCCATAGAATTTCTCTTGAATGCAATTGCTGGGAATAAATTTCCTGTGCACTTGGAAGAGAAATCAAAATTGGTATGAAGGAATTATTTAACTGTGTTGCTTTTAATTAGATAGTGGCAGATCTCATTAGCAATTTTGAACTATTATTCAACTATGAAAGGGAAAAAAAAGCAAGAACGAACAAACGGAAAATCAGCAGTGATTAATTGTTAAAATTCAAAGGTAGAGCAAGTGTGCATTGCCAAGACATCCAAGATTCAGCTGATTCTTTCTTTGTACCTGGAAGATAAACTGAATTTTCCTTTTTTCAGATACAAGGATGTGTGGGCTTTTTAAAATCCAGTGTTTACTTTTAAAGAAAAAAATAATCATTCTTCAAGACTTTTTAAAAATTATGGTTAAATGAGACAAAACCTCTGCAGATTGCAATCAATATTTCAAACATAAATATTAATAATGATGCCCAATATCAATCTCAGATTATCACAATAAGTCTTAAAAATAATCAGGTATTTTAAAATTTAAATAATGAATACTTAATTGCCTTCTAATTTTCAATTTTTCTGCCAAATAATTTTGCAGTTTCTTCACTGATAAAGGAAGTGCTACACTTTGTACAGCATCACAACTTTTCCTGGCCTTTCATTAGGCTTCCTCACTTTCCACAGCTGGAGATGTTCTCATTTCCCATTGTACAGTTTAAAGCTTGGTGTGTAAGGACAGAAGAAAGGAAGATGGCAATGAAAGAACATCATGTGTCTAGATCATTTTTCATAGGATGGAAAAATGGAAAATGAAAAGAACCATACTGCTCCATTTCAGCATTTTTACCTCATATTTTTTTTGTCAAAAAATGGCATGGTTCTTAAAAGATGAGCTTCACTCTGTAGGTGATCTGCTTTTTTCTATGAAGTGAGGTTAAAAAAAAAAAGGATGTTCAAAGAGTGTTTACCTCTTGGCAGTTTAGAGGCCTTGCTCTGATTTCTAAGATCTGCTGTGATTTGATGTCTAAATTCATTTGAGGCCCTGGTAACTTCTAGCCACAGACTGCCCTGAGTGAAAAGGGAGTGAGAGCATCTGTAGCCTTTGTTTCACCTGATACAATGGATTTATTCTCAGTCCTGCAATGTGCTTGCAGCCACTCTCAGCTGCACAGATTCCTTTTCAAACACTACTGTTCCAGAGACCTGCCTCCCCTCCATAAATCTCAACTCAAACCAGGACTCCTCTCTATAACTATCCCACTGCTTCACAGCTCACTCATTAATTTTGAAATAATTTAGCAAAACCTAAGTCTTCTAAGCATATGGAGAGAGCCTACCATCTACTTCTGTCACATATGTAGCTCACTGTGTGAGAAGCTAAAGGTAGTCATAGAAAAGCCAACATTGTTAATCTGAGGTGGTTCCAAGGAAATGACAAATGGAGCTGGTTTTGTTTCCTTTTCAAAACTAACTGTGTTGCAAAGAAACTTTGTCAAGAGCTGAAAAGGCAAGATAATTCAGGTTTAAGATTGACACCTTCATTGCGAATAGCAGCCTAACAAAGTGCCATAAAGACAAGAGGTGTCTGCAAATATGGGATTTCGTGTCAATTTTTTTGGATGGAGATTTGTCAAGATTAGAGGTAAAAGTTACACATAATTTCTCCTTGGAAACATTTAGTAGTCAATCTAGTTGAAATCATGTCTTCTTCATATCTCCCCTGTTAACAGTGAGTTGTGCACATTCCAGAAAACACTTCATGATGCTGATTCTGTGACGATATAGATCTCCATGTACATTCTAGATTAATGTCTCCCAACTTCCCAATGCATTGCTGGCATATATAACACAGTAAGGATATAAATTTTGACAATAATTTCTTCTCTGTTAGACACCATTTCAAAATGTCCACGGTAGCTTTCAAAACAGATTATTTGTTGCTCATGTGGTTTGAATTTTTTTTTTTTTAGAAGTAAGATATACAAGCAAGTCAATTTGTGCCACTTCCTTATATATTTATTGAGGACATACATAATTTGTCAGAAAGTCTCATTCCATTTCTTGAAACACTATGCGTGAAAGTGCTTTGGAGATGCATCAAATGCTGATAGCTACCATATACCTCAGCCACCGAGGATGATTATAATGTGTAAAATCCAGAAAGTTGTCACAGATATTGTTAATGAGGAAAGAACACAATACTGGAAAGTGCTCACATGGAGGGTAGAGGAAGAGTTAATGCTATACCTGGTTACATTAAGCTCTGAACTGTGCTGTAGAAAAGATCAAAAAAAGAAGCAGCAAAAGGCTCTACATGAGATCCTTTAATCCATAAAACCTGAGGTGAAGAAAGAGCTCAAGCATCCTTTACTCAAGAATGGTTAGCAAACACACTGATAAATCTCCATCAGACACACAGAAGTCAAGCAAAACTGGTAGGGAAACCAAATTACTTGGCATTGAGTTATTTGGCTCTGCAGCTGTATAAAAAAATAAGCCACTGAACAGTGATGGAATCTTTTCCTTCTCTTTAAACTAAATAAGGATTTGATATAATAATATTTTTTTATCAGAATCTGAAGATTATGATATTTAAAAAAAAAAAAAAAAAGCAATTATGTCTAAGGAAGGATTGGGGACAGTTAAGACTCCACACTGTAAAGTATCCATTGAACAACGTGCAGTGATCAATCAGCAGAAGAAAAATTTACTCCTAGCATTTGGTTCCTGGTACTTTGGCTCAACATACTTCAGATATCATGTCATCTCTGAGAATCTGAGAAACAGGCATTGTTCAAGCCACATCTCTGACTTATCTTAGCACCTAAATCCAGTATTGGGCATGTGTAACATAATAACCTTCCCCAGTAAGCAGAATAATCTAAAATATGCCAATATCCTTTTGAAGACCTTTTTTAAGTTAAGATCAACTCATTTTTAAAAAATTCAAACCAGAACTATTTTTTTTCCATTTTCTGTATCTGATTTCAGTAGTTAAGTCTTTGTCCAGTCTCAGTATCTGGACAGTCCCCTAAGGCATTTAATTTATGTTTTGGAAAGTATTGGTGCAATGTTATAAATCAACCCTCTTCTTTCAGTACAAAAATATGCTTGTAATATAACTCTTTTTTCCACTCACAGCACGTGTTCCCATCCCTATCATATTCACTACATTTCTGAAGGCTGTCTTTAAAATCACTAACATTTTATGATCCATGATTTACATTAATTTCTTCTTTTTATATATTTATACATGCAATTCTGCACTTGTGCATACATACAGGGCATTTGAACTCCAAGTTCAAAATGCTGTATAGAATAATCGTGCCACCAGAGGACAAAACAAAATAATAAACAATTGTACATCCCATTGTGGCTCAGGTGATTGCCAGTGCTACACAGCACTCACACATGTTCATATAGTTCATTCAGACATAAATATGATCATGCTAAAATTTTTATTTTTGTTTCTTATTGGCTAAATCTGATCAATTTTTTAGGTGAATAAACTTTCTTACCTGAAAAAAAATGCAATTTATTGTGACATAATACAGTTTTCTTAAATTAAAACAAATATATCTTTTCTTGATGAATTTTCATTTCATGACTTTGACTTGTTCTTCAGCATCTCAAGACACAAGAGGCTAATCTGTGAAAGTGCTGTACTTCCATGCTGAAAATGCATTTAATGTTTTTTCTGTTGATTAAAAAAGCATATGACAATATAAAAGAAAAAGAAAAATGTCCACAACCTTCCAACTCTCAAAGAAGATGTAACTGCTTAAATCAACAGAAAAAAAATGCTTTTCTGGATGATTCAGTGAGTGACATAAACAGAGGAGATTTATTTTCACTGGAGGCAATGGTGAGGAAGGCAAGGGGGACACCTTGGCTACACATTTGCATTTTTATCCACCTAACCAACATGCACCCATTTCAGATACTTGTCGCCTTTCTTTTGGAATATTTGCTTTGTTTGTGGAGGTGAAGGAAACCATAGAGGAGATATTTAATTGAATTCTGGTGGGGAGAACAGACACAGAGAAAGCAGAATGGCTTCAGCTTTCACTTAGAAATTACACAAAATCCTCAGGGATCTGTAACTGGCAGACATTTGGAGGGAATTAAATGCTAATGTGTGCAGTTGTACTTTTTACACACACAGACATCAAATGCATAAAGACATTAACTTCTGGTGCAGCAAATTCATAATAAATGTGTAAGGTATAAGGTTAAATCTTATGAAGTAGGGTAAGAATTCAGTACCAAATCATGCACTGCACTTGCAATATAACATAAGCCTAGACATTTTCAGCCTTAAACTGTTTAAATAAATGCTGAATGCCTTTTTTTTTTTCTTTTTTAATGTGCAAAAATATGGCTCTACTTTAGAATTAGAGAAGGTCCTTGTTGAATACTACAATGTGAATTATGCCCAGGAGAATACAGCAAATTATATTCTGGGGTGGCATTAAAGCTCTTATGCATAACCTTTCAGTACCTCTATCCAGAGAAGAAAAATGCTTTAAATATTTCCCACTTAAAACTTCAGCAAGTCAGGAGAGAGGGTATGTACAAGCAATGGAACAGGGTGAGTGCTGGTCACAGTGAACTCATGAAAGCTCATGTTCAGGCCCTTCTTTTTTGGAGATTATGACAAATGTGTGCAAGTGTATAAAGGACAAATTAGGATATTACTATGTTTGTTTTGTTACTGCCCTAAACTGTCAGAAAGATGGTGTCTTTAGGAGAGAACAGTATGTAGTCAACTTGAGAAGCAATTATTTGGAAAAACGGTCTGAGAAAATATTTGATGATTGCACAAATGGACTTCTAGAAATCAGTCAGTAGCTAATAATAAAGAGTTGATGAATTATAGCAAATGTATGCTTTAAAAATACAAGGGTAAACAATGTAATTTAAAAGGGAAAGGTTGATTTTGTGGGTTTGGATGATGCCAGAGAACAAAAAAATCCAGCTGTTTCCTTAGAAACCTAAATATCAGGTTCACCTTGCTGAGTTGTTAATATTAAAGGGTACCTGAAAATGGGATTTGTGAGACTTAAATGTTGTCTATACCTGAAAAAGGCTCATTTTGTAGTTTTGAAGAGAAATAGCTATTGTAAAGACTTCATGGATTATTAATGTTTAAGTTTCTAGTACTAACTGAGATGAATTGTGTCTCAAATTCTTACCAACACTAATGACTGGCAGTGCTGTATTCCTTGTCACAGTTAAGTTAGAACTAACTGAAAGTGTTTGTGGATGACCTTTAATTGATGCTGTAAGACATGTAAGATATGACAGCAATATAGAATACAGAGAACCTGTGTTTGAGCCCAGTAGAAAAAATGGACAGAGATGGGATTTGTTTGGAACTGCAAATATATATATGCTACACAAAATTTATGACAATTTAAACCAGCTAGTCTTCAACAGACTCTCAAAAAGCTAGCTTTAAGTCAGTATACACAGATTTCACCTGCAGAGCTGATTCAACAGCTCCCATCCAAGGTGCAAATCCTTTTCTATATATTTCCTTATATTTCTTACCTATACATCCTGCACTTTGTAGACCTGCCATCACCAACCTGAAATTTCCAGAAGCAATAAGGTTAAAGGTTAAGTGTTTTGAAGTTCTTTTTGAATCAATTATTTTGTAAATATGAAAAAAAATAAAATAGAAACTTATAACAATGACCTTGTCAGAATATTGAAACAGGATGATAAAGTAGCACTTGGGGGAAAAATGGTTTCAATAAATAAAACTGTAAAAGAGAATTATCTGAAAAACAAAACAAAACAAAACAAACTCAAATACAAAAGACCCACAAAAAACCCCAAACAAACCCCTGTAATTGTAATAATGAATATAAATCTTCTGCACTTGCAATGTGTTTCCATACTGGTGTACAAAAACCCTAACTTTGATTAACTTTGTCTTTTTCTTCTGAATTACAGGAATGTGAAGATCACAGTGTATTTTGCTGTAATAAAGCAAAAAAAAAAAAGGATTCAGATTCTAATATACTTAATATATATTTTGTCTGTAATGGAGTAGAGAGAATGTAGTAATTGAGTCTATGTTCAGAATTCTTAAAACTGTAATGAAGAGAAACAATTCATTTCAGAAAAAAAATCTTTTTCAAACCAAAATTTTTTACTTTAAAAAAACACTTAATGTATTTAATATTGAAAATATTATGATTTTTTAATTTCAACTTATATAATCTGTATTTCTTAAATTATTTTTCCATAAGATTCTGATAAAGTGATCAAATATGTTGCCCAGATGAGCTTATAAAATTATTTTTGTCTCAGCAATTCCTGTGGCCTAGAAAACACAGAAAAATTCTCACTGTGTTTAAAGCACCTTTTTTCCAGCCTCAATGGCAAAGTATCAAAGTAAGTAAATATCTAATGGGGATCAGTAAAAGAGATGTTGTCAGACATTTCTTGGTACCACCTAGTGACAGATGAGGGACAGTAAGCACAAAGTGAAACTCAGTAACTTCCAAGTATAAGAAAAAAAATCCATTTAGGAGTGACATTGATCAAAGGCTGGAGGAGGTTACCCAGAAAAGTTTGGAGTACCCATCCTTGTAGATATTTTAAATGCAAAAAGTTCTGGTCAACTTGTTCTATTGGCCCTGCTTTGAGCAGGCATGACAGCTTAGATGATTCCAGTGACTCTTTCCAGACTTAGCTACTTGTCATTCTTTGAATAAAAAGGCAATAAAGCAGTTAATGTGTTAATCCACATATTTATATAAAACAAACAAACAAAATCCCAAAGCAAAAAATTACAATCAAAACATGTTCTACTGCTGAAAAGAGTTTTCCTATCACGGATGATCAGACTAAACATTCTCTCACTGGAGCACTTTTTATTGAATCAGAGTAGAAACAAATACAGTCCAAATTTTTCATTTCTATGCCTATAATTTGGAAGAATGAGGACTATACTGATTGTGGTACAAAGAGAGAGAGAGAATTACAACACTTTTGACTGGCCAAAAATTGTCTTTGCCTTAGTGGTGGCATATCTTTTATTCCAGCCTCCCACTCCTGCTGTTGCCAGGCTTAGTTTCTTGCAGTGCCTAGAAACAGAAGGCTCAAGGTAGTCATTGCTCCTTTTGGTGTTGTAATAAAATATTCAATTTCTGGAAGTGTATATTTATTTATTTATTTATTTATTTATTTATTTATTTATTTATTTATTTATTTTAAGGTAGGCTCAGAATTTAGGATTAAAATGCACTAGAAAAGCATTTCTTAGTACTAGTAGTAGATACGCTAGTAAAAACAAAGCTTTATTTTTTTAGTAGCTGATGGAAAAAGATATGCAAAAATCAAAGCACACCAATTGAGAAAGCAAACTGCAGAACACATCTTTTTCTTTACCTTGTATTAACATAAAGTAACATAAAGGACCATTTTCCTTAGCAACTGCAATACTGAGGGGCAATACTCCATTGTATTTCAAGTCAATAATTCTGATAATACTTTCAACAAACTAAGTTAGTAGCAAGACTGAGTGCATCTTAATTATTTTTAAGAATACTCTTGATGTTGTCTGCAATTCACATTTCCCACTGCATTAGGCTAAGCTCCAACCCCCATCTATCAGATAGTTTTAAAATAAAAAAAAGGCTTTAATAAAATTAGAAAACTCCCATTACTTAATATCTAAGCCTAGTACATACTGAGAATAATGCAGACCATTTTTAATGTTCTTTATGTAATTAGCTCTTCCATAATTATGAACTTGGAAGAAAGTATCCATTTGAAGAATATCAGTGGGATTCAAAAAAATCCAAAGGAGAACAGAAAGACTTGGTAAGTTTCTTTGTTACCAAAGTGCCATTTTGTTCTCAGAAGTTTATTTGCTTTCTTGAAAGTTCACTCTGAAATATACAAAATATTTAATACTTTAATTACTTTAATTCTTCAGTAGTTATTCTCACACAATCATGCTGAATTGTGCCTTCATGGGAGCTGAGATGCCAGCCACATGGCTGGAAGTATCCAATGGCTACTTAGCAGAATAGAGACAAGATTTATGAAAAACTGTTTCTCAGAGTACCACGTTCATTCTTGTGAAATGTCAGTGAGTTAACTGACTTATATCAGAACAGTCAAATTCTTATTGCCAGTCATAGCATATATTCAGTTATAGTTACAGCCATACACTGACATCCATCATCATTCATCTTCTGGTCAGGCATGTATGCATTTACTATTGTTTGGGGATCTTACCTCCCACACTGTTTGTCAGTTAATGTAGAAAAGGCTAAAAAAATAAATGCTGAGGCATCATGAATTTTTGGTAGTTCACATACAGTCTAACTACTTTTCAGGAACTTATGATACCAACTTGTTGCAAATGTAGCTGTACAGGGTACAAAGAATATTCTCAAGACACTCTCCTTTCAAGATTTTCTCTTTCATGAAGTACTCAAAGAATATCTAGGACTCAAGACATAGGGCAGCTTAGTGAATTATTTTTTAGCTGCTAACTCTGAAAAGAATTCACATTTCTCTTGACAAAAGAATTAATATTTATGACTGTAGAAGCATAGTAACTTTCTTGAGTTTGCATGCCACAGTATGCAAAGATGAATAATTCTAATGAAAAGCATATGATTAAAATGCAGATAGGTTAAATGTATCTTTTCATCTTTGCAGGTTGCAATGTGCTTTGTAAACCAGAGGATTAAATAATAACTTTGCCTACACCTCCCTACAGGAGACCTCCACAGAGGCTGAATTGTCTTTTAGAAGAAAGGATCATTTCACTTTCTTGACTTGAAAGACAGGATAAGCGTTATCTCCAGGGCAGACTTAAAACCCATAAATATGGTTCCCTAGGCTGTGAGAAAGACTAGACTGAAACTACAATAGTATCAGTGTACATACTCTGCTCTAGGTAGTCTGAGGCACTTTAGTCTCTGTGCTGCATATAATAGATCTTACTCTGAGGCACTTAAGTAGTCACAGGATATATATTTTGCTTAAGGTACAATGACAGAAAATTTAGGAGTTGCAGCATCAGCTCAGAATTCCCCTTCCAAACCACAAGAACCACAAGGAAATGAATCTTTGCTTTCAAAGTCCTTGGTCTGATGTGGCCTGTTTCATTTGAATCAAACTCAGCATTTTCTACCTTGAGGAAAATATCCCAGTCACAAAATTATTGAGCTCTCTTTCTTTTCTGTTTGGTGTTCCCTTCCTCATCTGAAAGAGAGATGTGTATTTTCATGTTGGCTAGGTAAATTATTAAACTTCTGGGTGGTACAACTTCCTCTACCTTTATGATCCAATGCGTGTGTTTGGGGTAGATACACATACATTAACTGACATAATTTTTCAATAGTCCTTGCTCCCAAAATTCGTATTAGAACAAGCGCTTCCAAAAATAAATCCAAAAAATTTATAGACAAAAAAAATTTATATGTTTAAATAAATTTATAGCCTAAAAATGTCATCCTAGATCTATATGTGACTTTTTTTTTTTAATTTATAAGCTTTGCTGACTGGAGTTACTTTGCATGCTATCAGCTGTCAGTATTAGGAAGAAAGTCGTTACCAACTCTGATTTGGGGACCTAGACTACTGCTTCTTACAGGACTTTGCACAGTGCTTTGCTAACAGCTTTTTTATCTAACTCAGATCTTGGAAAAACACTGCAGAGATTTTGCTGTTTACTTCAGGAAAAAAAAGATGCACCTCTCCTCTTTAGAACTGCAAGAAGAGCTGGCCTTGACAAAAGCAGATGAACTACAGCTGAGGAAGGGATAAGGGGAAAACACAGTGAGCAGATTCTATTTGTGGTACAGACTGAGCAGTAACTTGTGGATTCAGCAAAATATACTGAAATGGAAAATAATCCTGTGCTAGTTTGCTCTGTGTGTGTGTGTGTATACATATCTATATATATGTATATATATAGATATATATAGATATATATTACATTTAATTGCTTTGAATTAAAATACTGTTTTACATTTATCTAAACTACACTGGAAAGAGTGGTAAGAATAAAATGCATACTTCAAGGAAATACTACTATTTTTCAGCATGTTGGTTAAACTATCATTCAGTTTATTATACATATCATAAATGCATGTGTCTCTTGTACTGGGGAGCCCAGAACTGGACACAGGACTCCAGAGGTGCCTCACTTCTGTGTAGAGGGAAAGAATCACATCCCTCAACCTCTGGTAATATTCATCGTAATATGGGCCAGGATACCACTGTATACCAGGATACCATCTTTGCAACAAGGACACATTGCTGGCTTATATACAGTTTGGTGTCCACCAGGACCAATCCTTTTTTACCATACTTTTTGTATTCTTTCTATATAATGTTCTGATCCATGTTATTTATGACTTTTCTCTTGGTGTTGTTAGAATAAATAATTTCATAAAATATATCTAAAAAGGCATAAAACAGTAGTGTTGTTGAGTTCAGTGGTTTGGGCTCAACTATCTAAATTAAGTGTCCTGTACTATTTAAGAAGTCCCCAGGTATTCAAGACATACAAATCGAAATGAAAGTTGGGACACAGGAAGAAAATGAAACTTGCAACCGATTGTAGGACAAGATGGAAGCCAGCAGAAAATCGCAGTTGACACTGGATGTTTTATGCTAAGTTAATCAGATCAATCCCAATGCATGACATCACTGTGCACAATCTAAGACTTAATTTACAGGAAAATACATTAAAAGTTATTTTCTCTCTGTTTTACACCTACTGCTATTTCTGGCCTTTCTCTTTCACTCTCCTCTGTTAATGTGCTTCACATTGTCTAATATGCAGCTGGTAATATATAAAAAAAAATATTTAAAGTTCCCTACATGTCCTAACCATTTCCCATTTTGTTTGCTAACCTCTTCAAACTGCTTTTTCTCCACCATTTATGGCACAAATATGATTTTGACCAGAAACAACAATAACAACCTAATTCTTTCACAATATAATGCTCTCTGGTTATTGTACTAATAATATAACAAATACACCTGGTATATCACTTGTTAAAAATAATACAGCTAACCAAATTGCAGGAATATATTGCTAATCAATGGGATAAACACTCAAACACAGCAGTACTAACTGCCTGATATTCTTAACTTCTGGAACTTCTACTGATTTCTCAAACTCTCATGCTAGATTTCCCTGTATTTAATATTACACACAAAGGGTTAATATGACTAGACCCTGATTAATTTTTTTTCCTAATCAGAAATATTGAACAATCAATTAAATTGAATTAAATAATAACTTTAATATCTATGATTCATGTCTACTTGTCACATGGACTTTAAATTTTCTTACATATAAAAATATATGCTTGTGTTTGTACATGTAACGATTTCATTGTGTTCTAACACGATAGTTAAATAAAAAAAAATTCTTTCAGTATTTTTGGAAGTCTCACCTAAGAGATTTTTAACAATATTTTTCAGCAAAATGAGCAAATCAAAAACAGAAAGCAAGACTATGATATGTGTTATCACAACTGAGTAGAAACCCCCTGTGTACATTTGTCCTTTTTCATATAGAGTCAAGCGTTATCTTGGAAAAGTAATTTTATCAACTCTCATTAAAATTGTATGCAGACTGCTACTTAGGAATAACCACATTTGTCTATATCAGAAATAAAATTTATCATAGGTTATGAGATCATGATTAATTTTTATTTATAGTTTACTATTGATTGCCTACACTTTCCCCAGCCACAGCAATGTAAAATTTAATAAATAATTATAACAGTGTCTGATTTTATCTTACCTGTTTCTATAAAAATTATCAGGGCATTACAACTGAAAAGTACAAAAATGTTGAACAGCAATAGCTGACCAGACTAGGGAAGATGAATTGCTACTGCGCTCTTTAAACACATACCTTTAGCACTGATCCTAAATCCAGCTATACTGTAGGCTCCTTTGGCATATCAGTTACCCATGCATTCCAATACTCTGCCTTTGTGGAGGCTGGGTAAGAAATTTTGAACTATCAAGAGAAATGAATATTTGTTCTCCAGGATTTCAGATGGGAAAACATGACCAGAGAAATGTGCAATGAACACTTTTACAGAGGCTGCATTCAATTTAGTCTTAATGACTAGGACCCACCAACAACATATATCACCAATGGAAAAATGAAGCAGCTGACAGCCGTGTGCATACATTGTCAATTGGGAAATACAAGAAATTGCTAAAGAAAACTAAACATTCATGAAAGTTCTAAGGCCAGTATTAAGGCTAATAAGTAGCATATGACACTGGAAAAAATATTCTAACAGAGATAAGTGACTTAAAATAGACACAGATGGCCAATTCATTAATCAGTCATAACACAGCATGTTAAAACAGGATAAGAATATTTTTGTATTTGGAGCAAAGCCAGTTGAAATATATCACTGTAAGTGAAAAGAAAACAGTTTCTATCACATCAGCAAACAAAATTATTTCAAATGACATCTGATGAATATTTTAAATGCAGTTTAGATCCTATTTTTAAAATATAATAAAACTTGGGGTTTGAATTTCACTATGTTGCAAAGTGAAAGCCTGTAGTAGCCAAGTCAGAATATATATGCAGGGAAGAACATTAAAATTATGAATCAAGAAACAGTCTGGATGACTGGTGTTGATGCTTCAATAAATGGTAGACTACAGTGTAAGGACTGGGGAATTTGAACCAGCTGCTGTTCTCCCCAGCATTTTGAAATTAGAATTGGTGGACCAAGGTAAGTATAGGTCTGTTAGTTCCACATAAATTAAAAAAAAAAAACAAAACAAAAACAAACCCACCAGAAAACAATGCACATCCCATAAAAAAAAAAAAAAACAACCCCAAGTAAAACCAAAGAAATCCAAGAAAAAATTATATATGATATTATATGTTCTACACATTCTTAACAGATGGCAGTGAAATCATTGCAAATTTAGCCCAACTTATATATATATATATATATATATGTGTGTGTCTTCTCAGACAAGAATGATACATATATGTATTCAAATATCCACTCATGTTTATGTGTGCATGTATGACCATTTATAAGGGTGTATATATTCATATGCAACATTATCACTCAATGCAAAGAAAATTACTCATAAAATTATATTTCCTTTTAATAAATTACTCCAGTTTTAGAGTTATTTATTAACCAACCTACCTTTCACTTCAGCCTTGCATGGCATAATATTAAAAAGCCTACATTAAATCATTCTTTTGTCATCTTAAAATATCTGAATTATCTTTTCAATAAAAGCAATAAATATTAAAATTTCTTATGCTGGTATATCAGTGAGGAAACTGGTTTAGCTGTCTATTGAGAGTCAGGAAAAAATTTCTATGTGATAATAATATGGAGACTTTTTTTCTTTCTTAGGGGGGAAATGTGTTTTGAGCCTCTGCTTCCTACTTTTTCCTATTTTCTTTCATACAAAAATAAAGTGCAAACATGAAAAATATATATTTTCACCACTTGCTGCTAAAAACCAAAACTTTAAGAGTTTTGTAGATGCCAGACATTATTTACTTCCTAGACACTTAATACTGCAGTGGTTTTGGGAATTCCTTGCCCAGGACTAAGTGAAGTAGGAACAGGTAATAAAGGTTGTGCATTCAAGTGAAAACCTTCTTTATTAAAACAAAGCACCTAGAACCCAAGTGTTTGGCTAGAACTGCAGGGAATGTAGACAAAAAAGTTTGCAGGAATCATCACAAAATAAGGAGAAAGAGTATGAACTCCAGAGAAATAAATATATTCTGACCACCAGCAGTGGTTCTCTGCAGCAAAGACTGTGCAGGAGGAAGGTTCTAATTTCCATCTCCTTAGGATTCATCTAAATCCTAAATTAGATCTATATCCTCATTTAGACAAAAAGCCCTTTAAAAGCCCCTTGTTTCTCACCATCACTGTATGCCTTCCTGCAGTTTCATTCAAGTGCTACCAAATTTCTCTTTCATTTAGAACAAGTTTGACCAAAAAAGCTTTGGGGGAAAAAGTGCATTTATTTTTGTATGTAATTTAAAGCAGCACTACCTGACAAGATATTTGTTTTACAAATTAAAAAACAAAAACCAAAAAAATTTATTGCAACAACTAAGTAAAAAAGGAAAGGAGACAAATTCTATGTGAAATCTATACCTCTGGTTGCATTTTATATGGTGTCATTGACATTGTGGGGTTTTTATTAATTAGCATCATTATAAAAGTGAAGTTTGAAATAACACTTGTAGGACTGATCTATTGTGCTCATCAGTAATTCAGGTCAAGGTAGAGACCCAAAGTCTGTTCTTAAGAATATCACATTTGGAAGAAACAGACAGTTCATTGAAGTCTTCTTTTATATCAGATTTATAAAGAGGATAATGAAAATACTAGTGACTTTATCAGTTTATTTTAATTTTTCTCCATGTAATCTTATACACAGACCTATTTGGGAGATTTGATAGACATTATTGTAAAAAGGTGATTTACAGTCAGTTTTGGCAATGTCAGTTCAGCCTTAGCATATTGTGAATGCTACGAAAGAGAAAATAAAATTGTACAGTTTGATGCAGATTTCCTTATCAAAAATATTTTAATTATACAAAATCCACATAGAAATTTGTCAAAAACTATGTCAATTTTTAAAAGGCAGTGAAAATTATACATTCAGAAAAAGTAATATTACATTATTTTGTTCACCATTAAACCATCAGAAAAGAACACAAAGTCTTGCAAAAAAAAACCCCTGGCAAGTCTCGCTAAAAATACTCTTTTCCTTTTTTGAAAGCACAGAACCTTCTGCCTATATACATAAAACAAAATGAAAGGCATTAAGAATGCATGTACAATATTTTATTCTTCACACATAAAAAACCAAAAAAAAGTATTTTCTCCCCCCTTTTTTTTGTTTGATTGACTTTTGCTTTGGTATTTTTGTTTTGTTCTTTCACAGACGTGTGAGGGAAAGGTTAGTAGAACAATGATGGGGAAAAAAAAATATTATGGATACATAAAAAATTGAGAAATTTGGTAAATGACCCATACTTGGGGACAATTTCTTTATTGTATTGGGTGCAGACAAAGACTAAGAGGTGTTCAGGCAATAACAAATATAAATTCTCAAAGACTAAGAGGTGTTCAGGCAATAACAAATATAAATTCTCAAAGGAAGTCTCATTACCCTTAATTAAATGGTCAAGATCTACAGGGACATACAAATCTTCATTGGCAGCTTAGAAATATTTTCCAGTGCTGTTTACTAGAAAAGGGAATATGCACTTTCAATAGACAGAATGTAAAAGAATTCATAAAACCACTATATTTTTCAAGGCAGTTTTACCTTTTTTTTTAAAGGAATGTAAATAAATTCTCAAAAAATTAATAGTGGTATTGTAGACTATTAATTTGTCAGTTCCTTTGTTGATAAAAGTAAAAAAATCAGCCCGATCTAGCACTGCAATATTTATGTTATGCAATGTAATATTTTATTCACTTCACATTGTGCTCAACCCTTATATGTACTAATTATGCCCTTTTTACTTTGCAGTAAGTATAGTATTTTTAAAAATGCAAAATTAACCTCAATTGTTATCTGTAAGGCAGTTATACCTTAAAACTAGACACTGCTTTATCATGTCATTGCCATTTGATTTTAGGCTCACCTGACTGAGAGCTCAGTGTGGTGCTTGCAGCGAGTGTTGATCTGGGACTGTCTCAATTTAGGGAAATCAAGATTGATATTTTAAAAGTGCCACCCTCTTCATATAGCTTTTCTGGTTTTCAGAAGATTCTTAATAACCTCCAGAAACTCCATAAATCTGATGGATCTGAACCATTCGAGTGCATAGGAAAAACTTAACTAACATCATTGAGCTCAAACCATTCTCTGCATAAGAACAGTAAGACCTTTTCACCAAGTGTTGCTTCTAAATTCAGCAACATGAAAAATATATATATATATTAATTAAAATTATTATACAAGCATATAACTATGACAATAAAATTATTTTCCTTAAAAAATCTTATAGGGAAATAAAGGTTTTTTGATAGCATCTCTTTAACCAGTGCTTCCACCTCATTGAGTTTCAATACGCTACACTTTGCTAACAGGCAGCTAGATCTTTTCCCTGTTATAGCAAATCAATAGAAAATGTATCATCGATTTCAGATAGAAGTGAGAAATAGCAGGGAGTCAAGTCATAAAAGGGCAAAAAAGAGATTTAAACACATTTGTTTTATTGATTACTTTTGCCTATATCTTCAAACCCATAAACAACTTGATTATAAAAGAAGGGGCCTCCATTTTCTCCTTGTGTTGGACAGAAAAACAAAGAGGACATGGAAAAAACTGCATGAGGCAGTTAGAGAAAGGAAAGTGAGGTGAAACATGGACAGTAATCTCAGGTGCAAATGAGAAATGACTGTCAGTGAAACAATCCATAAAAAGGTATATTTTCTTTATCAGCATTTCCTAACATACATCTCCTCTGCATGACAAATTACTCATAATATAGTATTTCATTAGTTTAAGTAATCTAAACATTAAGCAACATAACCAACTTCTCTCTACATACTTGGATCAGTAAAAAAAAAATGGTTGAAGCAGCACATTTTTCCAGAGTAGAGTAAGTGTGTATGCCTAATTTCAAGGTTTTGCCGTAAAATATAGGATTCTGTGTCACAAAATGAGCTGCTAAACTTAGTGGACAAGAATCTTGCTCTGGTTTTGCTTAGAAAGGTAAGACAAGGTATCAAATATATCCTTAATGGCAAAAGTTGGGGTTGAAAACCTTATAGTTTATAAGCACTTGCTGTTGTGGTGCCCAATCACCTGTCCTAAGCACAGCCACAGTTGTACAGCTTTGTCTGCTTATGTCTGAGCACAGCTTCTCCTGCACAAATAATGCTAGAAAGTGTAAGAATGCAGGAGAGATTTTAAATCCACAATGTGCCAAAGGAATATCTAGTCTTTCCTTGTGCTCTGTAAATGACACATAGCAAAACCTTAAGCACAAAAGACCAGAACTTCCAAAATATATGCACAGGAAGATGCTCTGAATAATCCCCCTCTGGACTGCTCTCCTCAATAACTGGGACAACAAGCAGTATTACTTCACTTGTTTGCTACATTCTCATGTGCTGCACCCCATGCAACCTTGCTTCCATTGTGCCATGGTGTAGAGAGTGATAGGGTAGGGACCAGAAAAGCTAAAGTAACTTATTCCACTTGGCATGGCTGAGGGAATAAATAGGTATAAGGTAGGTTTATGCTCCCATAGATCCTGAGGCTACCTGAAGGCAGCTCACTCCAGCACTAACTTGAGCAGTGACAAGCCTCCAGATTTACAGTACAATGATAATTCTCCAGACACTGTTTTAGCTGCTGGAAATTCCCAAAGCGCAGCCAGACATTGCCTATATATCTTCCTTTTCTGAGAAAATCAGAGGGACAGCTGACATGAAACTGCATCACAAAATCACTAACCTGACCCTAAGCCCAAACACACCTAATTATCGTTTTGGCAGTGCTTCCAGTCATTGTGTTCTTGTGTTATTTCACATGACTTCTGTATAAACATTTAATCAGTCTGCCTTTATGCAATACATTGCTAGTCCCCTATCTGAGCAGCTCTAAGAGTGGCAGCACAGAAATGCACACAATGTCACATGTCAAAGGAAAGAATGAAGCCTGGTGCTGTGCACACAGGATATGCACAGAGGCACCTATGGAGCATGATGAGCATAATTTTGTGACATAGTTGAACAATGAGGCAATTACAGCAGCCATCCTGCATTTCACAATCACCTCTTCAGAAAACATTTTGTATACACAGTCATGCTGTTTGGGAAAGAACTTACTCTCAGAAGAGATAAGAACTGATTGATTGAATTCTCTACTGAGAGTATTTTAACCAAGCATGCTTTATTACAGCTTACTGCACTTTAGTTCGTGTTTATGAACATGCAATGCTGAACACGCCTCGATAGACAATGATGATGTCTCTGCCTGACATGACTGTTATTACACTGTGACTTTATTAGCACATAAATATTATTCCATTAAATTTTTTGGATCATATTCAATTCTGAAGCAACTCAAATGATTCCACTAAGCAAAGAGACAAAATAGAGAGTTTTGCAGTCTAGCATGATATTAGTACAAAATTAAGTAAAGAAACCTTTAAAATGGGTTGTTTTCTAGTGCTGAAATCAATCTACTTGTAAAATTTAACGTCCATTTAAACTTATCTTAATTATCAAATTCACTTGCACTTGATTATATTTAAATCCACTTAATATTCTGTAATAAATGTTATACTTGTAATGGATAGGCTCAGCACATTAAAACAATAATTTTTTTTTATTAGTGAGATGAGGCCAATTTAAAAGAAAATTAATCTGTGGATGGAATAAGAATTGAATTCCAATAGTCTAACATACCAGACACAATACACTCTTACCAAGGGCACCTCCATCAGCATGCAGCGTATTATTCTACAGTACAAAGTACACTGACTTGGAGAGTCTTGTTTCTATTATGATGGTCCCCAAACACTTGTTTTGGTTTTCTATAGAATAATAACTGTGTACATTAATTGATATTTAAACATTAAAAAGCCAGAAGACAAACCCAAAATCCCAAACTTGAAAAGTTCATTTTGGAAACAATGGGTTTTGATTTCAGAAAGTTCCATTAGAAAATGACAGCCAGCTCTGGGCCTCCAAAAAATTTATGTCCGCAGTTTCAAGTAAAGCTTGTGTTTTCTATTATATTTGCAGCACAATGAACTTTAAGTTGCAATTTTGTAAGCAAAGACATTTTTAGGCTATTTTTATGCAGGAATTAGTACTTCCTGGTTTGTTGGGGTTTTTTTTGGTGGTGTTTTTTTTTGTTGTTTTTTTGGTGGTGTTTTTTGTTTTTGTTTTTGTTTTGTTGTTGTTGTTGTTGTTGTTGTCCTCCAGAAAATTTCCAGACTCTGGAAAAATGCTAAAATAATTCAATTCATCATTCTTGCTAATTAATGAATTCTCTCAGTAAAAGAGATTGCACAGTTAAATAAATATTCTACATTCAGGAACCTGCATTTTTACTGCCCAGCTCTTCTCTAGAGGTGATTCAGGTATTCCACCTGTTCCCAGTTAGTACTGTATATAAAATAGTACATTATAAACATTACTTAAAAGTTACAGTTGCACAATCAAACAGAATTAATGTTACCATACTCATATAATTCAGTTTCTTACTGCTATTATAATCATCCATTAAAAATTAAAATGAGAGTTCATTAAATGGCCAAGTAGACATCTCCTTAAGACAGGATTTCTTTCCTATACTTTCATCACAGCCTTTCTTCTCCTGAAACCCTCTGTCTCATTCACTATGGCTTCTTGCGCATCTTCAGTCCTGTCTTTGAACCAAGTCATATTCACCAAGTCTCCCAGAAAACACTGTTTTCCTACTGACGAATTCTAACCCAAAGCCCTTAGCTGCATTTTGGTTAAGCATTTTATTTTCAATGAAAATATTACTTTCATTCAGAGCAAATTACTTTCATTCAAGCACAGTATGACTGCTTGTAGGAAAGAGACTATATGGCTCTTTCTCATTTTTATCTGAAATCTACAATTTAAACAAACTCCTCCAAAATATTAGAAAATGTTGACACATATATTTTTTTCATCTTATGTCTTAAATGCAAATTTCTTCTAAGAATCTTAAACCTAATGGTCAGGTTTAAGTTTTTGGGATGGAAGGGAAGGTACTTATATACTTTATGTGAGAAACTCATCCTCCACACATTAACATACAAACACAAATTTGTATTACGTTAGAACAAGCATGATTTTTGTTTTTTAGTGATTAACGCAACCAAGGGATGAGTTGTATAGGAGCCATTTCTGAGTCTGTCGTTTAAATTAAACTAACCATGATTTTCTTGTTTCAAATGCTAATTAATTTAAGATCACATTATTGCTTGTTATATGCATATAAAATACTAATTCCATCCTAATCATTCTCTTTTCCATTACTTTTCTCTTTCAATCTTACTCATAAGTAAAGCTACCACATAGCCCACATAATGCAATTTATCTACTCACCATAAATAGAAATTTTATATCATGCATCTTAATTCCCCTACAAATACAAAAGAGTGGAAATTAGGACTCATTTTGACTTCTCTCCTCTTATATATAGCCAGTAATAGAACTTAGTTAATAAAACATTACTACTGTTAGGGCATTGGACAACTACAAATTATCCCAAACTGATTTAATTCAAGCTTTGTAGAGCCACGTAACCACAGTTCTCCAAGGAACATCCAAATATTCTTTTGATATGCTTCTTTATTACTATTCACTTGGTCATTTAAAATGGGGTTGCTATAAATATTTCCATTACAGACAATACATGAGTATTAGGAAGATAATCATATTACAGAGAACAATGTTCTACATGTTAATCACTGGAGTTTCTGCCACTTTTCTGACTTTGTTTTTTCTTTGTTCTTACAGTCTTTAAAATTTCAACAAGAGACACATTTCTGTCTATGCCAGAACAACTGCACTATATTAGAGAGAATAAATTACTTGGATAACAGATATAGAGCTAGAATATGTTTCTCTAGAATTCACTTTAAACCAGATCTTTTATGGTAGGTTATCACCAGTTCTTTTCCTTGTTTGATGTGTTTATGCTGTGTTTAATTAGCAACTGTGTTACAGTTTGTTAATGCTGATATATTATAGATCACTTTTATTACTGAAGAACATTGCTGAAAAAAATAATTTAAAAATAATCACAAGCTTTAGCTACATGTCAGACACCTTCTTATAAGAGGTAAACAGACTTCTTGTTTTCAACACTTTTACTCACAATTCATGTGGGTACTTTGAGGTCTCTTTCTGAACTGTGGTATTTTTGCTATAGGAAAAGGCAGTGAGATTTCTGCAAAATCATAGATCATGTCTGCATGAAAAATTGAGAGTAATTACTGTGGCGCTTTCCTGCAGAGCTGATAGAAGCACCAATATTCTAACCAGATCCCGTGACTTGGGAGATATTTTGGTTTAGGGCCAAGGTTAGTGAAGCTCCTTGCAGTCCCTCTGCAAGGCTTCTCAGCCTATAGAAAGTTCCTTCTTCCTTACCATGGGCACCAATCATACTGCTAGCAGTAACCTGGACCATATTGAGAGCATCTACAGAGCTCTGGGATGGAAAGAGGTGGGCCTAGGTGTTGCTGTTGTTAAACTTCTCACTAAGGCAGGAAAGGCTTAAACAGAGAGGGACTAAACCCTCTGGTCAGCACCCAACTACGCAGTCATGTAGCAAGCAGAGCTCTGGCTTTTGTGACTATGGGACCATCTTTGAAGAAGTGCAACTGAGCAGGCATGGGCTGGATCTGAAGGAATGAAATAGCCAAGAAAGGTGTTTTAACCTCATCCCAGGGTGCATCAAACACAGCTCAAACAGACAGACAGAAGAGGTGGTTATGATTCTCTATTCAACTTTGGTGCAGCCCCATCTGGAGTACTGTGCATAGTTCTGGGCCCCACAATTTAAGAAGGACACTCAGGTCCTTGGATGTGTCCAGAGTAGAACAGCAAAGCTGCTGAAAGGGCTGGGAGACTTGTTGCATGACAGCAGCTCCAGGCTTGCCCAGCTGAGAGAGAAAGAAGCTGAGAGGTGACCTCAGTGCTCTCTACAGCTAGTTGAGGAGAGAAAGTGGAGAGGGAGGTGCTCATCTCTTCTCCCTGGGATGCAGTGGTAGTGATAGGCAACCACAGGATGTGTGGGAATGGTCAAAGTTGCCTAGTTCAGACAGCTGGAGAAAGCCTCACAGTCACAGTCCTTGATACTCATGGATGACTTTGAGCAACCATATCTGCTAGAAGGACAATATGACTGGGTGGAAGCAATCCAGGAAGTTTTGGAATGCACATAAGACAAATTATTGATGCAGGAAACTAATGAACTGAATGGGGGGATGTTTTGCTGGGCCTGATAACCACAAACAAGGAAAAATTGATTCAAGTGATCAAGATAAAAGGGCAGGCTTGGGTGTGCCAACCATGAAACCATGGAATTTAGTCTCCTGAGAGGAATGAGCAAGACAGAACGGCAGAATTACAAACCTGGACATGAAAAGAGAAGCTTTTTAGCCCCTTCAGGGGCCTGTTTGGTAGAATCTTTGGAGAAACTGTCCCAGAAAGCAAAAAGGCCCAGAAGAGCTTGCTAACCTTCAAAGACAACCTTATCAGAGTACAAATCCTGTTCATTTTAATGTGTAAAGTAGCAAAATAATACTTCACATTTATTTGACACTTGTAAGGCTACACCTAGAAGGCTGCATCCAGCTTTCTACTCCCCAGAACTGGAAGGACAGGGATGTACTGGCTCAGCAGTCAGGTGTCCCTGGCCACCAACATTGGCTGGGAATTGGATTACATGACACTCCAGGGGAGGCTTCAGTGCAGGGAAAGGGAAGACATTATGTTTAGAGCTACCTGATCAGAGGATTCAGAGTTGATGCAACCCAACTCTTCTTTTGTTACTGTATGTGGCTCTGGAGAGGTGATAAACACAGTAAAGCAGTGGTAAACACAGTAACAAGGCAGCTTTCTTGCAGGAGCAGGGAAGAGCGATTTTGTTCAAAGAAATTAAAAGTTTAAATAATATACATTGTGCAAAATAAATTAGAAAGAATTCATTGAGCAGAGGAGCAACACCTCTTTAGAAACACACTCTGTGAATAACATCATGTACTCTAGCAGGTGTTTGTCTACGTTATTGAATTCTCTGAAACCTTTCTCCTGGGAAAAGAGTCAGAACTGATAGTAGCCTGGGAAAAATCCTGGCTGGATTTTTCCTAGGCCTCAGACACTCGCCCACATTCTTCAAGGTGCCTGGAGACAGAGTGAAGAGGCTATGGACAGAAGTTGAAACACACTAAGTTTTTCTGAGATATAAAGTATTAAAATTGCTGTGAGGACATTTAAAGGCTGGCTCAGATTGCATGGAGAGCTTGCGGAATCTCTTGTCCTTGTAATTAGTCATGACTCTACTAGCTGTTACTCTGAGCTATCAGGTCTGATGAAACCAGCTGTGAGAAGGCAGATGAATGAACTGACCTCTGGAGAAGCCTGCCAACCCAAGTTATGGTTGTATTTTTCAATGTCTTTATGAATACATGCCTTGAAAAGAATGTGGGAGTGAAAGATGAAGGATTTTTTATGTTGCAAAGTTACTCAGAATAATAAAGTCAGGCTCAGCTGTGACAACCTGTAGAGGTACCTTATGAGTGGTTTGCCAATAAAACGACTCATGGAATTTAATACAAACAAAATAAATTGTTTCGTATTGTGGAAGAAAAAGCATTCTAATGATATCTAGACCAAAGGGGTGATATGATCATTACCAGTTAAGGACACTGGGCTTATGGCACCTATTTCCACCAAAATACCAAATGAATTAATAGAATACCTCAGAAATACATACCAAATCCTAGAAATTATTAAGAATCTATGAAAAAGTAAAACCATGAAGAGTCTTAGAGAACATTGTTCGCTACATCAAAATTCACAAGTCACACTCATATTTAGACCTGTGTACAGTTTGGCTCATTCTCATCTGAAAAAAATGGAAACCACCAAAACAACTAAAGATATTTGATGAGAAATAAGCAAAGAATTTTGTACTATGAAGAACTGATTAAGAAGGCATTTTCAATAAAGAAAATATATATCAGGGGAGATTATGCTATAGAGATTAAAAAAATTACTGGCTTAGATATGATGGATTGAACTAAACTATTCATTTTTACAAAATGAAGAAACAAGAACCTCAAATAAAGTCAACTGAAGCCAGTTTCATAATAAGCAAAAGGGCTACTTTGTGGAATGAGGCACAGAACTGTAAAACTAATTGATATATTGTGCTGTGAATGCTACATGTATTTAGCAGGAAAACATTACCAGTTAACAACATCTAATGGTTATTGAATATGTAAAAATGACCCTGCCACTGAATGTATTAAGGAAATGCTCTTCTTTAGGCATTTGTTGTATGTAATATTGAAGATGGGAACATGATATTTCACAGATCTAGTCTGACCTGGGATAGTCATATTGAGTTTTATGGTACAGTTTATCTGCACGTTATAGTCATAGGACCATGGAATGGTTTGGTTCGGAAAGGACCTCAAAGATCATTTAGTTCCAACTCCCCTGCCATGGGCAGGAACACCTTACACCAGACCAGGTTGCTCAGGGCCTCATACAACTTGGCCTTGAAAACCTCCAGAGAAAGGGCTTACACAGGTTCTTTGAGGAACCTATTTCAGTGCCTCATCACCCTTACAGTAAAGAATTTCTTCCTAATGTCCAACCCAAATCTACCCTCTTTCAGTTTAAGTCAATCCCGACTTGTTCTTGCAAAAGGTCCATCTCCAGGTCCCTCTCCAGATTTTGTGTAGATCCCCTTAGGTACTGGAAAGCTTAAACCTCCTCTAAAGTGTGCTTGACCCATATGCCACAAAGTGGCATCAAATAATCTAATAATATATAAAAAATGAAAGCACATCAGTCAAAAGTAATTACTGCGTTTAATTTTTTTTTTTCTATTGCAACATACAGAATAAGAAGGGAAAATTTCAGATATGTATTTTGTGCTGGATCACCCAGGGATGTTTTCAAAATCACTGTAATTTAAAATACAGCACTGTGGTACTATGGTTTCATTTACTATAAAAAATACTACTTATTTTACAACTAAAATTTCCCCATGCTTTTAACATGGAGAGGAATAATTTCCCTATAATACATACAAGGGTAAATAAGAGCTGACAGATGGTATAATATACAACAACAGTTTATATTAGGTTCATAATACATATTACACAAATACAGTCCTTATGCTCATATATTCCCAATGGCCTTGGTCTAGGTCCTAGTGAAATCTACAAGACTATTTCCATTAAATCTGCCGTATATCATAAGAAATTTAACTGTTTTCACATTTTTAATAAAAATGAACAAAAATTTATTGCTTGTATAGAGTATTGAGATGTATTGATTTTAATAATTTATGATCCCTCTGTGTTTATGTACTATAGCCTGAAACCACACGATTAAGCTAACTATATACACAGTTAAGACAGCAAGAATATATAAAAGAAATGTAGCAGCATCAAAAGAAAATGGTGTTTTCCTTTTAGTTTTACTCTTTGGGAATGCATTCACTCCATGATGCCCAGAGGAAACTCAAAGCTGTGGATCAATAAAAGAACAAAGAAATTAGGTAAAGTCAACCATGACAAAAATAATAAAGAAGACAAAAAAAAGGTATAGTTTTAGTTTTTTGATAAATGTTCTAAGAATATCAATTGCCTTGAGAATTTAACCTATTAGTACCACAGATTCTATTCTTTGGGGCTCTGTTGTAGTTAGTTAACTGTAAACTAAATTTGATTAAGCAATGAAAACTTGGAAGGTTTTATGCATGACAAAAAGAGACATGAAACTGTCCTTTCTCTTTCTATGTCAAAAGTAACTCTAGCCCCACTAGGACTTATTCTGGCTATAGCCCTAAAAGACAATTAAAAAAATATTTCTATAAATACATTAGCAACAAAGGGAGGGCTAAGGACATTTCCCAGCCTTTGCTGAATATGGGGGGAAACGGTGACAAAGGAGGAAAAAGCTGAGGTACTTAATGACTTTTTTGCCTCAGTCTTTAATACTAAGACCAACTGCTCTCTGCATACTCTTCTGACCTGGACTACAGGGATGAGAGCAAAATGAAGACTCCATAATCCAACATAAAATTGCCAGCAACCTGCTGCACCATTTAGGCATGCACAGTTCTAAGGGTCTGAATGGGATTATAGAAAAATAGGATCTTTATGGTTTGAAGAGATTAAATCCAACCATTGAACCTTTCATAAACTCAGTATGGGTTTAGGAAAGGCAGGTCTTGCTTGAATAACCTGGTCCCTTCTATGACAAGATGTGTTCAGTGCATGGGTATAAGGCTGTGGATACTGTCTTTCTGGACTTCAGTAAAATGTGACATCATTTCCCACAGAATTCTCCTGAAGAAACTGGAGTGATGGTGAATAGAGTTACAGCCAGTTAGCAGACAGTCACAAGTGGTGTTCCCCAGGGCTCAGCACTGGGGATAACCCTGTTAATTAGCTATACCAATGATCTGGATGAGGGGATTGAAATCATCTTCAGTCAGTTTGCAGCCAACAAGTTGATCTGCTAGAGGGCAGGAAGGCTCTGTAGAAGGTTCTGGACAGGCTGGATCTATGGGCTGAGGGCAGTGATATGAAAGTGAAGTGCTGGGTCTTGCAGCTGGGTCGCAACAACCCCATGCAGTGCTACAGGCTGGCAGAGGAATGGTTGAAGAGCTGCCTGGCAGAAAAGGAACTGGAGGCGCTGATCAACAGACAGTGAACAAGAAACAATGTGTGTCCAGGTGGCCAAGAAGGCCAGTCACATCCGGGCTGGTATCAGCAATAGTGTGGCTAGCAGGAGCTGGTCAGTAAATATCCCCCTGTACACAGCTGAGCTGAGGGAACTGGAGTTGTTTAGCCTGGAGAAACTAAGGTTCAGGTGGGATCTCATCACCTTCTACAACTGCCTGTCAGGAGGTTGTATTGAGATGGGGGTTGGTCCCTTCTCTCAGGTAACAAGCAACAGAACAAGAAGAAATCACTTCAAGATGGGTCAGAGGAGGCTTAGATTTGATATTAATAATAATTTCTTCATGGAAAGGGAGGTGAAGCACTGGAACAGCCTGCTCAGTGAAGTGATCGAGTTTCTGTCACTGGATGTATTTAAAAGATGTGTAGATGTGGCACTTAGGGACATGGTTTGGTGGTGGACTTGGCAGTGCAGGTTAACAGGTGGACTCAGTGATCTTAAAGGTCTTTTCTAACCTAAACAAATCTATGATTCTATAAATGATAGCTATGAAAGAAAATGAAAGATTTCTTTAAATTTTTTTCCCCAAGAAAATTGCTTCCTTTAGAAAAATGAACACAGAAACAAAAAGATAGCATATCCCAGGAAAAAACAAAGAATTACTGTTGCAAACACCTTTAGAGTTTGTTTATATTATAATCATTCAGTTGATATGCTGAATAATTGAGAAATTACAAAAAAGTTGTGTTCACAAAGTCTTTGAATGAGTGACAGGCACCATAAATACAATTATCCCTTTTATTTACCTCTTTCCTTAGTTTTTATTTTCCAAAAGCAGGGGAAACATGAGGAAAATGAAATGGTTTGATCTGAGAAGTTTAACAACATAAAACTTCTAACTCTGTCTCAGAACACAGCTATTGTTTTTGTTGTAGTGTGCAGTTAGCTGTGGATATGAAAAACTTTAATGAAAAAATGTTCCCTTGTAGTCAAACAAAATGAACTCCCAAGGGCATCCCTTATGTGTCATCCACATTGTGCTTTTTGATCTGATCAAATTGAATCTTTCATGCTTGCTGAATACACAGGTGGTGTCTTATAAAGTTCCTGCTCCTTGGATTTTCCACTGCCATTTCTAAAATTTATGTTTTCATGTTTGCAGTGCCCCCTGGGGTAAGCAGAGCTACACCTACTTTAAATTATTTTTGAAACTTAAAGTATTTTTATCAGTATCTAACTCTTTTTATGTGTTTTCAACTTTTCTTTTTCACACATTTTTCAAACCACCATTTTTGTGCATCTTATAGACTAACAAGGAGAACTTGGGAGGCCAGTAGTTTTGAATGACACTCAATTTTAGCCCTTTCTCTGAGCATTAAGTGCAAGTTCATGTGGTACATAGAAGAGAAACTGAGTGGATGATAAAACCATAATGCTAGACAGAAGGGAATGTTAGAAAGTTGGGATTTGTCAAAAGCGGTGCTTGAGAGAACGTTTTTCAACTCTAAACAAAATAGGTGAGTGATTACAAATACAATAGTTATGAAGTATGGGAGGGAGGAATACCAGTTAGTTTTACAAATATTAATTGAAAGTACAGAAGGTAAAACAGGAAAAGTTTACATATTACGTTAACCATAGACAAAGGAATATGGACTTTGAAATTGCCAGAAAGAGAATTGTTAAAAATTTTTCAGAGGTCCTGCCAAAGTTTTGGAAAGTGTTTTCAGAGGATGGAGGGTGAGGGGGCATAGGGAGGAGTGGTTTATATTTTACATTAAGTTTGACAAACAATTCTAAAGATATTTTGTGAAGAAAATAACACCAAAAAAATTCAGACAATTCTCTTTCTGATTCCAACTGCTTAGGCTTTTACATTAACTTTTCAGGAGACTCTGCTTTTTCAGTTACTGCACTTCATTTGGAAAGCCCCAATGCAAGAACCACAGACCTCAAAATACCTCTTCAAAATTGAGGAATTGAAAGGATTTAGCAACAGGATAATGATGGTTCTTGGATAATGAGCCACACTGATGAGAGAACTGAAGTGCATGGAAAGGAAATTCCAGTAAAACAAAGATGGAGTATGTCTCTTTGGATGATTTAGTTCACAATGCATTTCTACAGTTTTAACAGCCAATAGTTATAGCATCCAAATGCATAGCTTTGCAGTTTAAAAAAAGTTATTTAACCAGGCTTTTAAGAATCATCCACTTGAGTTTGGAATAAACCCTCCATGTTGTGACTGAAACATACAATGTAAAAAGTCATTTAGCCATGACTTCCTGATCTCACAGTATGAAAAGTTAATTTTCGTATTATTGCACTAGTCAACCACCTTTACTAGTAAAAAATATTTTCTCCTCAAACATGTCTAACTGCTTTCTCTCATCATAATTTTCATAAATTTCAGGTTAAAGCTGAATTTCCAAATTTTCCTTCTGAAAATTACCATAAACCAGGAAAATAATTCCCAAACCATCCTCCATATTTCTTTGCTTTAAACAGCAGGCTAAATATGCTTAAATAGCAGGTTCTGACTGAGAGTTATCTTTCCTAAACATAACAGCCTTCTCTGTATCTTCTGTATGTTTCCACACTCCTTTAAAATACTGACTTCAGCCCTGCCTTGTAGTATTGGTCTCCTCAAGGACACATTTAAATGAAAAATAGTGTTTCCTGTCTCTACTTTACACACTTTTTTTTTAACCTTTCAAGGATGGCAATAAACATGCCCGCACTTATTGTAATCTCAGACTGCTAAACATTTTCCAGGAGTAGTGCTTACAAAGACATGGCCACAGTTTCTGTGGGTATGGCCTACCCACAAAACATAATTATGTGCACGTCTATTTTTGGGGGTTTTTGCAACGTTAAAGAAAGACATTGACCTGAATTTTTAGTTTCTTTAATAGTACTGAAACCAATTCACATCAGTGCATGGTTTAGGAGTTTTCTACTACTAGAAAAGAATAAAACAACCTTAGCTAGTGAATACACTGCAATTTATTTTCATTCACAGATTATTTGTAGCAGTAATATAAAAGGACATAGGTTTTAAGGCTAATGGCCTAATAACTCACCTTTTTGCAGCTTCTTAAGATTAATTCAAATCAGTTCTCTTTGGGAGTGGTACTTGGATATATTATTGCTTAGGCCACTACATCATTTTAAAAACAAAAAACCAAAAACCCAAACAAACAAACAAACAAAAAACTTAGCTGCAAGTTAACACACAACAAATTTTGTTGTGTTTCCTAGGTAAAGTAAAAGGAAGGAGGAGATAGAAGCAAATATTTAACCCACATCTTCCAGCTTCTTACCACAGAACCATTCACATTCCCAGATCACAAATGAGATTTTTTTCAAGATGATTAATTTCAACAAAAAAGATTTTGTGTGCCAGAAGCCCTGCCTGTGCTACAGCATGGAGCAAAAGATGAAAACTGACATGAGAAACCAATGTGTTCCATGCACACAAGCAGTATTTTCTCACTCCATTTTCACATGAGAAAATTCACTTATGCAAGGATTCCGATGTAGCTAAAAACGCACATGCCGCAGGCATGTACTTATCTCTAAGATAGGAATCTAAGCTATCATCACAGTCAGAGAAGATGCAGTAAATAGAGTCAATAGAGTCTACAGAGCTATTTGTGTCACTCTAAAAACAGCCCCTGACATTTGATCTGCTGGTTCTCTAGACACCATTGGTGTGCTGACAGGAGGCTCAATTCACTTGACCGCAGGTATTGATTTAGTGTCGTCGGAGACAGTGAAGTCTATCCTGCAGAGCCTCCAGCTGTTGCTCCTATGACACCTGTGGGTCCCATGCCAAATTTTCCAGCCACATGCAGGTGCCCAAGATAGGCTGAGACATTTCAGAGAAGTGTGTCTTTGAGCAACTAACCGAGCTTCACCGTCTCAATGTTTGAATCGCAAAGGTGATTCCATGGCTCTCAGGACTTAAAGAATGCAGTTAAAATGTCTCAGCTCACTGTCAAAGAAGGAAGTTCCTGCAAGACTAACCACCACAACAGGCAAAAAAAGATGTAAAAGAGGAAGACATTAATTTCAGGTCTACACAAAGGTGAAAGGTTCCGAATGCGCACACCACTAAATACCACTGTGCAGACTGTGAGAAAAGTGCTGATGGCAACAAAAGGAAGATGCCAGGACTGATGAAGCAGATCTAGGTAACTTATCCAGATAAAAATTCCATCCATGAAAAACTGTGAGAAACGGAAGCAACTACTTGCACACGTGCCATCCCAAGTTATGGGAATGCATGTGCAGGAACTCATCCTCTTTCTCTTCTTCCCCACTCTCTTCCTATTTCTATCTGTCTCTACCTCATGTTTATTTTTAAATAAAATCCATACTAATGGTCTCATTTGCACCTTAATTTGGGCAGAGGTATCTTTTAATAGCTTGACCCTAACATTAGCTCAGTGTATCACATAATTTTGGTGTCAAAAGTGGGATCAGAGCTATGGCACATCCAGACTTCCCCTCACACTTCTCCCTATCATCTAGAGCAAAAGAATTGGGGATACAATGAAGCTCTTTCATTATCAAGTATCATCATCAAATAAGGGTTTGGGAGGCAAGGAAAATTTTTTTTTTTTCAGATTACAGACACAAACAATAGTCTATAGTATAAACTGTTTAACTAACATTATTTGATATATGCTTAGCTATCAAGGTCAATGATACTATTAATATTATTCAGACATAGTCTGAGCTTTCTTTTACCATATTAATATTGTAAGTGTGATGCAGAAATATCAAATACAGATGATTAAGCAGTCACACCAATAGACAACATTGACATAAAGTCAATGCAAAAATACACATTTTTATTGCATCAAGTAAATCAATTCCTTCTACTAGTTTTACCCTACATATTTGCAGTGTGATTTGGAACAGATAGAAGTAGGATTTTAGGTATTTATAGTTGTGGAATTATATTGCACACACTTCATGAGGCAGCCATTAATCTTTTACAGCTGGGAAGCTTTGGTAAGTTAAGAACTACGTGATGGGTATAAATTAATATGATAGAAAATTTTATTTAGAGGATTTTTAAAAGGCAATTTTAAATTGTAAATTTTATAACTTTGAATGTCTAAGCTTTAGGTGTACTGTGTGTATTGATTTAAAAACAGAAAAATAGGATTCAATTAGTCTGCTTTCCCAGATACCCACTAAAACCCCCACATTATTAGATTTAACAATATCTAATATTGGAAAAAATTATAACAAGCACTTAGATTATTAGAACTTAATTTCAGAAGCCTCATCAATTTTTAAAGTATTAATGTAATTTGTCTTTCATTTATTTATGACAATCAAGCTAAACTAAGTAGCCAATTTATTTTTTGTATATTTCAGTCTTTTAATTGCTAGCTTTATCTCTCACTTCAGGTTGCAAAATTGAGTTAGAATGAATAATCAAAGTATTTGGACTTGTGGGTCCAAAATGATACTTTTTTATGCAATGGCTATATTTATCTATAAATGTTATTAAAAAGAGCTTAATATGTTTTTTCTAATAATTTTCTACTTTGATAATACAAAAGTAGGAGCAGATTTTACAAAGCATTCAGAAATTTAAAAATTTAAAAAAAAAAATCTTAAATAGATGTCTTTCTCCTCATACTATGTAAGTTACTATCATACTGTAGTATTAGTTTTAAAAGGTTGCTGGGTGTTTATTCAGGCAAGATTGTGTTGCTGAACATTATCAAGATAAAAGAATTCTTAATATGTTAAGAATGTGTTGGGAAAAATAGAAGTTTACCATAAACACCCTATTAAGAAGCTATACAGACACATAAATGAATAATCACATCTTTTATTTTATTTATGTCAGCATTTATTTATTTACTTTTAATTTGTGCACTGTGCACTGTTACAGTGGAATTCACTGGAAAAGCATCCAAGGTTTTTAGGCAGTTTAAGTCGTGCAAAACTTCATCAATCATTCTTTATGCTGACTAAAAATGGATGGTACAGTTTGTGATGCCTCAATCGCTTCTCTCTGCAGTACACATATTTGAACCAGTGTCAGCAACATTTTACATCTGCAAAAAAACTGCTTTTATTGCTTCTTAGCCTTTATGAACAAAAGAGGAGTTATTTTGTAAGCACCAAAGTTGCCCTTGTTGCTTCCCTTCTCCATTTTTTTTGAGGAGTGCGGTGTTGGCTGTTTTGGGGAGCTACAGTGTGAAACTGTCATTAAGCTCTGCTGAGCAGAACTCGTACTTGCAATGATCCTGTCTCTTGTGAAATTCTCTTTAAAATATCAGCCAAATTACTGAATTTTCAGTTCAGTGAACTGCTTATCTTAGCATTTGGACTAATGCCTACTTCCTCTACTCTACAAATTAAATGCATTACTTTCCCTTATCACAATATAAGTGGCTTCTGAATCTCCCTCTTGCATATTGACATCAGATGTGTATCTGTAACATGCTCAGGCATTAGTTTCCATCTTCTTCACTCATCACTGCATTCCTTGCTGGTTCATTCTGCAACAAAAAGTTTATCACACTCTTAATGTTGTGTTGTTGTTGTTGTTGTTTATCTTAAGATGTATATCCATTTTGAGTTAGCTGTCTGCAGTTAGTAAGTCCCCATTCGTACCAGGTTACATGAGTGACTAAGATCTTCCAGCTCAGGATTTCTTTTTCCTAATGGTCATCATTTGGCTGGGCAACTTAAAACTTACGGTTAGATACAGATCATATATTGTGAACATGTATGGGGACAAGACATCTTGGTCTGTTTACTCAGGGTAAGCTCCAACACTAAAAACTTGCTTCATGGAATATGAAATTCTCATTTTATCAGCTTAGATTTTTATCAGTTTAACTTACTTCAAACATTTTATGTTCTTCTACAAAGTCGTGGGGTTTGGCCAAATCTTTCTGTTTGCGACTATGAAGATTTAAAATTGCTTCAAACAGTAAATCTTACCTATGTATTTGGTCTGACTCAATTTTTCTTCCTAAAATGAACTTCCTTGTTGACCTTCACCCCTAGGATTTGGTCTCCCAGTGATTTCTCAGTTCTGTAAGTCCCTGACACATAATATATATACCAGGAAATACCCCGGTTTCCTGGTTGACATTGGTGAAGCAATGAGCGTCCTGAAGTGACTAGAATTTTATAACTGATGCTTCAAGAAAGATTTCCTGTCTGACTGTAAGTTACCTGCTATGAAAATTTCAGCCAAGTTTTGATTGGACTGATTGGATTAATTTCTCACCCAGGTTTCATCTATTCTTTTGCAACAAATTACTGGCAATTAAAATTGCACTGGTTGCTTAGCATTCAAATTCATAGCCTGGCACATTCATCTCTTATGCCACTGGTTTTACTTTAAATAAAAGTAGCAATCCACCAGCTGGGAGTAGCTGGGATGTACTTGTTCCTAACAACCTTGGCTTCATTTGGAGAGTTTACATACTTGGAATATTTACACAAGCATGCAGTGACAGGACAAGGGGGAATGGTTTTAAACTGAAAGACAGCAGATTTAGACTACATATTAGGAAGAAATTCTTTATGGTGAGAGGGACTTAGGCACTGGAACTGGTTGCCCAGAAATTTGTGGGTGCCCCATTCCTGGAAGTGTTTAAGTCCAGGTTGGATGGACTCTAGCAACCCAGTGTGTAGTGGAAGGTGTCCCTGGCCTCAGCAGGGGAGCTGGAGATAGATGATCTTCAAGATCCAAACCAAACCATTCTATGATTCTAGAACTCTACGATTTGAATGACTTCTGAAGAAAAACACAGCAGAAGAGATGGAGGAAATAGGGTTTTTTTATTGCATGAAGAATGAGTTTGTCTGGAGTTATTTCCACCTTCTAGAAAAATATATAGATTTTGCTTTAATTCCTTTTCGTGAGGCTTTCAGGTAACTTTAAGTCTTATTTTAAATTTTCTGGGACATATTTGAATTTTTCATCCTCCATTTTCTGCTTCATTTTGTTTATAAAGGTACAAGCATATGCACAGTCTCTATGGCATTTGAATTTTATGGTTGTCATCAGTAGTGGTTTTTTTGGCTACTTGGTTACCCAAACATTAGGGCTGTGTGGGCTCAAACAGTCCCTATTCAAACTAGTTAATTAACAAAGAAAAAACGATAAATCTCTTTCAGGCCACACACTTGGTTCAAAATTTTTCTTCTCTATCTTTCCCTACATATTGCAGTTTTGTTTTGTTTTTTTGGTTTTTTTGGGGTTTTTTTGTTTGTTTTTGTTTTGTTGTTGTTGTTGTTGTTGTTGTTTTGGTTTGGGGGGGTTTTTTTGTTTGTTTGTTTGCTTTTTGGTTTTTTGGTTTTTTGTTCCCCTGGAATTAAATGCCTGAAGATAATTTTCTTCCATAAGTGCCTGCCTATGTGTTTATTCTGGGAAGTGATACCAACCTGGGGTTGAGGGCAAAGCTCTATTGTTTTAGCTAGCCAGATCTATAGAAGGTTTTACAGTTTCCACCAAATCAGGGAAGAGGTTCATATCCAGCCTCAGTGAGACTGAATCTGGCCCATAATAGTTTCAGTAGTCATGATTTCTAAGCCAGTTTTCATGATGACACAACAAATGTTAAACAAAGTAAGTTATCTTTTATCTGCCTTAAAATTTATATCTTTCTTCTGACATATCTACTATAAGAAAAGCTCCAGAATTTACACCAGGGTAATAAAATCTTCAGTGAATGGAAACTTTTAAATAATCTTGTTCTGGTAGACAGCTAAGCAACTTACATGCTTTGCAATTATGTATTTAAAACAGGGGACAAGAAAAATTGTGAAAAATCTCCACAGCTTCTCTCTGGACAGAACTAGATGATCACTCTGACAGATTCCATTCTTTTGGTGCTTGGTTTTCTGTTACCAAAATTTGTAATATCTTATTAAAATTCTCTTAGGGTATAGAGATGTTTCAAGGAGCTTATTTCTTTCCACTAATGTCTAGCTGCCTGATTATCAGTTCATTTATGCTTTCCAAGGAATCATTTATTTTTTTGAGACAGTGTAATTTTTGTGCAAGCCTGACTGTTATCTCATTTGCTTGCAAAGTGACAATTAATTTCTGATATATAGCCTCTAGTGTACAGCCCTTGTCAGCTGCAAGATGAAATACTCAGTCACTGATCTTGAAATCTGTAGGAAAACTTACTAAAACTTGTATAAGGTTTAGGGGAGGATTGTTTGGTTTAGGTTTTATCTATAGAAATGAAATTAATGTTGACACACATGCACACATATTATCTGCTCCAAGGTAGTTTTTATAAATTGCATTTAAAACTATACTACTCTGCATCTGATTCTCTTGTTGTTTCATTTTCTTTTGAAATTTTCCAGAAGACTGACATTTTAGACAGAAAGTCTCTTTGTGCACTTCCTTTAGATGCTTGCTATAAAAAAACACCTAGTGTCTACTGAGACCATCCACAGGAGCAAATTACTTTCGAACAAAAAAAATAGACTAAGAATCTTTAAACTCATAGAAAACTTTCCCCAACCACTTAATCACTAATTAACAAAATTATTTAGAATAAACATTACTATGACAGCCAAACAGAACTTTTGTCTTGATATTGGTGAAAACCTTGTTCAGAGAAATCTGGGATCTATGATTATATCAGCTAACACATCAGATGTCTTTAAATGGATGGTGCGACTGATAAACTTTTACAGACTGGAGTGATATGAAAGGTAAAACAGCTTGAAGAAACTTTTGCATAGTACGTAGGGTAAAAAGAATGTGAAGAGAAGTGGAACAGAGGTTTTAATTAAATTTACACATTTGGATCAGTTCATATCAGTCCAAATTTGAAAACACAAAGAAATGGACATAACACTGTTCTGTAAACCTGAACAGACCCTTATTCCCATCCTCATACCTGCCCTAACTTTTCTTCTAATGTTTACACAAAATTTAATTTCTTTTGCCTTTAAGTTAGAACAAAGCAACCTGCTAAGTATGTATCTTTTAAAAAATATTTTTCCATTTAGGTAAAGAAAGTCTTCATAGCACCAGTATAAGGGGTCCCATTCCATTCCTGCTGAAGTAGCAGTAAATTTCAAAGTGTTTTTAATTAATGCTGTCTACATTAATGAATGTTTAACCAATGTAATACATCTATCCCCTTATCTGCAATAATGAACTTCAGTAGCAAAAAGACACAGAAGAAAAACTATGCAGTGTTAAAAGATAAGGTAAGAATAAATCCAGAGCTAACATGTATTATTTACCAGTCACAGGTTGCAATCCAAAGCTTAGAGAAAGAAAGGGAAAAATTTTATTTGGTATCACTGAGCTTAGCATGGCTACCATAATACCCTCACTAAATTACAACAGTAAAGATTCACTTGATCCTTTGTCCAAGATTTTTTTTCTTTAAATCTCCTAACCAGTTCAATTTTTTACAAAGTTATGCTCTTATGGAAGCTACTTGGAACTATTCTTGAAATACAAAAATATAAAATGTCTGGACATGAAAATAACCTTATCTGTCAAAACATTGGGCAGAACAGGTAAGTTCTATGAGGCAATTGCATGAGGACATTGTATGAGGACAGTCTTCAAAAAGGGCAGGAAGGAGGACCCAGGTAACTACGTCTCAGTCAGTCTCATCTCTATCCAGATGGATGAAAGTAGGAGAACAGGAAGAGTCAGCATGGATTCACCACAGGTAAATCATGCTTAACCAACTTTATTTACTTCTACAATGAGTAAACTACCTGGATGGATGTGGGAAGAGCAGAGGGTATTTCTATCTTGACTTTAGCACGGCTTTCAGCACTCTCTCACAATATTCTCATTGATGAACCAAGGTAGTGTGGATGGAATGGGCAGTGGACAGTGAGGTGGAATGAGGTGGAGTGAGGTGGACTGGCTGAATGGCAGATCCCAGAGGGTCATAATCAATAGCACAGGGTCTAGTTGGAGGCCTGTCAAAAATGGTGTCCCTCAAGGCTCCATACTGGGTCCAGTATTTTTAAATTTATCAATCAATCACTTGCATGAAGGGACAGAAGCCTCTTCAGCAAGTTTTCTGATGGCACAAAGTTGGGAAGAGTAGCTGATACCCCAGAGGAGTGTGCAGCCCTTCACAAGGATCCAACAGAGAGCAAACATGGGCAGAGAAGAACCATCTGAAACTCAACGAAGGCAAATGTCTTGTACCTGGGGAAGAATAGCCCCATGTACCAGCACAGGCTGGGGGCAACCTGCTAGACAGCAGCTCTGCAGAGAATGACCTGGAGGTCCTGGTGGATAACAAGCTGTCCACCAGCCAGCAGTGTGTCCTTGAAGGACAGTGATGTCCTGAGGTGCATTAGCGAAACCTTTTCCAGTAGATCAAGGGACTACTCAGCCCTAGTGAGGCCACATATGAAGTACTGTGTCCAGTCTGGGTTCCTTAGTAAGAGAAACATGGAATCCTGGAAGAGGTCCGGTGACTGGCAAAGGAGATAGTTGCGAAGGGCAGTAGACTGGAACATCTCTTTTTCAAGGAAAGGCTGAGGGAGCTGGGCCTGTTTAGCCTTGAGAAGAGACATCTGAGAAGGGATCTCATCAATATCTGTAAGTATCTGAAGGGAGGGAATCAAGATGCTATTTCCAGGCTCTGCTGGTGGTGCTGAGCAATACAAGAGACAATGGGCAGAAACTGCTGCACAGGAAGTTCCACCTGAATATGAGGAAGAACTTCTTTACTGTGTGGTTGACCTGCATTGAAACAGATTGTCCAGAGATTGTGGAGCCTCCCGCACTGAAGACATTCAAGAACAGTCTGGACACAGTGTTGTGCCATGTGCTCTAGGATGACCTTGCTGGACCAGGGAGGTAGGACCAGATGACCCCCTGTGGTACCTTCCAACCTTACCCAATCTGCAATTCTGTGACATTAAAAACCTTAACCATGCACAGGCATAGTAGATACCATGAAATGACATGTATATATATACATATCCATAGTCTGCATGTAACTAGGAAATTTCTCATCTCTAGATACATGCACACATTACAACATTATTCCTTTTTTGCTTTCCTTGCCTCTGTTTTCCCTCCATTGTTTGTTTCTTTTCTTAATTTCCTTTTCTTTTATTTCTGAGGCACATATTTTTTCCAATGCTTTTCCTTCTTGCTTGTCTTTTTCCATTAAATATTTACGAGCATATAT
>PYHW01009637.1:2972620-3010908 GCA_013186435.1 Turdus rufiventris
TTTGAGTGCTTTCAGAAATATTATCAAAAAAACATAAAAAACAGTGCTAAAAAAATAGAAAAATGGCATGACAGGAATCAAATTCTCTTATTTTGCTGAAATAGATATACATTTTATGAAAAATTTGGAGCATGAAGTATTGAATTAATGATTTTTCAGACGGAATACTTTCAAAGGCCTTTTGATAATAGCTTCACTTTCTTACTTATTTTCTTCTGTTCATTTTACTCTAGTTTTTCTTGCTAATACAGCAACAGACTGCTCTCTGTGGTCACATAATGAAAGATTTTTTTAATACAGCAATTTAATTTCATTTGGATATTTCTAGGAGAGAACTGTGCTATAAACACTAATGCATTTTTTTTGCCTCTTCAAGTCAGATAGCATACTGCAGAGACAACTGTTATGCTAAACACTTCCGGAGGACACTTCTCAGTACTTTATATTTACTAGTGCACTGGAAATTGGATATTTTTGTTTTCTTTTGCTTGGGAGGGACTGGAGTGCAATGAGCTGGAGAGTTGGATGGCAAATTTCATGAACAGTTTTGGAGTTTAAAAGTTGAAGATTGATCTAAACACTTTTTTCTTTGAAGGCATAGTATCTATATTCACTATTTCCCAAGTATTTTTAAATACATTTTGAACAAGTTACAGTTCGTGTTCAAGTACATGTTATTTACTGTCCAAGTGCACAGATTCATTTCCAATAATACAGTGCAATTAAGCATGTTGCCGAGACATGCTTGCATGAATCCATGAATTCACAGCAATACACTGTTCCAAAGTACTTCAGAAAGTTACAGTCATTAAAAAAAACCCCAAACAACAACAATAATTAAAAAAAAAAAACACAAAAAAGAGCCCAATACAATGCAAACCAAACCAAACCAAAAAAAAAAAAAAAATCCCACACCTGGAGAGGAATAACTCCAGGCACAAGAAGTACAGGCTGAGGACCACACACAGCTGGAAAGCATCTTGGCAGAAAAGGACAAAAGGACCTGAAGGTCTTGGTGGACACCAAGCTGAGTCAGTGATGTGCCTCTGTGACAAAGACAACTAGTAATCTTCTGGGCTACTTCACAAGTGCTGCCAGCAGGTCAGGGTAGGTCATCCTGGAGAGAATCCAGCGAAAAGTCACTAAGGTTATTAAGTGCCTGGACTATATTTTGTGTAAAAAGATGTTATGAGAGCTGAGGCTGTTCAGCCTGAAGAAGACTCAGGGGATCTATAAATGTGTGTAAATACCTGAAGCGTATGAAGAAGAGGGAGCCAGGCTCTTTTCCATGGGCACACTCTGAAGCACATGGGGTTCCCTCTCAAAATCAGGAAGCACTCTGTTCCTGTGAGGGTGACCACACACTGGTACGGGTGCCTAAAGTAGAGTCTCCATCTCAGAGGTATTCCAAAACTGTTTGGACATGGTCCTGGGCAATTGACCCTGGGTGGCCCTGCTTGAGCAGAGGGGTTGGGCTGTACGATCACCAGAGGTCCCATTCAGCCAGTCCATCATTCTGGGATAATTTGTCTTCAAGCTCCAATGCTGTCAGCCTGAGTTGCTCTTGGATTGTGTGCATTGCTGTGCAGTTCCAACACTGTTTGGAGGATGGCTATGATATGCAAGAGCCCATTTTTAGCTCTTGGTTTGTAATTTTCATTTCTCATGACTCTTCTTGAGTCTGATCTAATACAGTCTCACTAGCATCTATATGCTTACCTTAAATATATAGCAGGGGAGAAAAGTAAAAGCTTATCTTTTTTCTAATCAACATTGTCATTACTTCATTTACTTTATGCTATTGGAGTAACTGTTTTCCAAATTTTAATACCATCCATACAGAAATCCCCAACAGGAATTCAAACTGCAGTAAGACAGATTCAAAACACAAGGAGATTTAATATTCTGAAGAGTACCTCAGAATAACAAACAAACCAAGGGAAGGAGAAAAATGTGTTAGTGTAAAGCATTTTGCAGTAAACACCATATACATTTAAGCTAATTTATGGTACTTAAAGAACCAAGCTTAAATTAAAACTTATGGCAAAAGAAAGCAAAACTTGACAGACAGACACTAAACAAATTTCACAACCAATTAGGAAGGCATAGCTTCCCATCTTCCAGAGCTTGTTAAGAAAACTATCCTTTACTGGTTTTTTAACACATACATTATGCTGTCTTTCTGAACACACTTAAAATCAAACTCCCATTAAAATCAGAAATTAAAGGGAAACGTTGAATTTGTTCTTATCAGTAGACAATTAATTGTAATAAACAGGAAATAGTGTGCCTTTTCACAAATAATAGATTCATAGTCGAAATTTTAAAGATAAAACCAGTAATTATATTAATTTCATTACCTAATAATGCCTTGTATTTAAGTGAAATAACAATATCATTTCTTTAAAAATAGGATAAAGGAGGTGTGCTTATTCAGATTCATCTGAGTAATTCTTGTTCAGAGATAACAGTACAGTAATTTCATGACTATAAGGCACACCCTTTTGACTAAAAATTTCCCCCGAATCCAGAAGTGCGCCTTATAGTCTGGTGCGCCTTATATAATGTACAAAGTTGCGACATTCGCCATCCTGGAAGTGGGAGCCATGAGCTGTAGGGGGAGCTAGCAGTGCCGCAGCAGCCGGGTACAGGCAGGCCCAGGGACTCATGGCTGCTGGGTTGATGCAGGGCCTTGGCCAGCAACCGCACGGGGGGAGCTGGGGGCGGATCCTCACTGCAAAAAAAATGTGTACATATAGTCCGGTGTGCCTTATATGATCTACAAAGTTGCGAAATTTGCCAGCTCCCGGGGGGTGCGCCTTATAGTCCGGTGCGCCTTATGGTCGTGAAATTACTGTATATGCAAGCTAATCAGCATTTATCAAAAAGAAAAAATTGAACAAGATCCAGAGATCTTCTTGAGAAAAGTCTGCAAAACCAGTCATTTTATGTTAATGCTATGTTAATTTTCCAAACCACTATCTTGGTAACTGTGAATGGTAAAGGGACTTCTGAATGAAGTTTCATCTTTTTTTTTTTAACAGTAATTTCACCAGCAGTTTGAAAAAAACCATAAAAATAGAAACAATAAAATGTTTTTGACAAGAATAATTAACACTTACACTTGGGATAGTTGTGCAAATCTATGCCTAAGGAAAAAAATTACACTAAACCAAAACAAAGAATTCTACTAAATTTTTTTCCTTACAGTATTCATAATAATATTGAAATAATTTCCAAAAGTTGAGTAACTCATAATTCAAAACTATTCTTTCAGAATTGTCATTTAAATATTTTTCTCTAAAAGTAAATTCCTTATACTAATGTAGCATTATACTAATTTTAAAAAAATTATATTAATCATAATACATAGAAAAATAAAACAATACCTGAATGCCATATGTCATATGAGTAATAGAAGTAGATACTGTAGTCAACCCTTTTCATTATTAAACTTTCTAAAATAGGGGAAAGGAAGACCTTCAATCAAGTTTGATATGAATGAAAAAGACACAAATAAGAAATATTTAAACATTTTTTCAAAGCCTGTTTCTATTTTTTCTTATCTTAAAACTGCTGAACCAAACAATTAAGAGTTGGAAAGTATCTTAAGACTTTCAGAGTTTGTTTTTTGTTTGGTCGGGTTTTTTTCTAAGAGAGTAACTTTATTTCTACAATAAAAAATAATATTAAAAACAGATTTTTATTTAGAAGCCTTTTTGCAGAATCCAGCTAGGAAAAAAACAAAATATATTGGCTCACCTGGACATGGAATAGAAGAAAGATTAATTTTTTTCTTTTTGTTTTGCAAAGACTCATGACGCTTTAAGAGTTTTACAAAAAACAGAGTTCAAATTTCACCATTTCTACAGACTAAAATGTTCACGTCCATCAGGATAGCAAAAGCAAGGAAATATTCTCAAAACACTTCCATGAAATATTTTTTGATTTTAATTATTTCCTATGGAAAGTTCAATGTAGAGAGAAATTCCTTATGTCTCAATTCTACCTTTTAAAATTGTGTAATTGTGAAATTAGATGTAGAAATATCAATAGAGTAGAAAATGGTTAAAATTAATCTACAACTATTAAAGAGTCAGCAGATATTCAATGTTAATAAAATTTTTAATATATTTTAGTGAAGTGTGTGGAGTTTGGGAATACTCAGAGCCTTTTAGTTCTGCTGAGTTTACTAATAGTAGGATTATTGATCCTGTCAAGGCAATAAACTCTGAAATAAAATCACTTCATCAACTGATGCACTGATGATTAGTGCATCTCAGAGGCATTCAGTCGAAAGTGGAAGACAGTAACTTTTAAAGTAGTGTTGCTTTTTCTCTAAGTCCCAGCCATTATCTACTTGGTTTCATTAAAAGCTCATAAAAACAGCAAAATCTTCATCTTCTAAAAAATACCCAATTTTTTTTTTTATGCTGCTAATATTGAAAAAGCAGATTCTTATTTTCAAGAATCAGGCTATCATACCCAACTTTAGAATAGAACAGTCCAATAGTTCAATATTTATAGATAACCTGGAAATATTTAGGTATTCAAGTGAAGCAGAAAGAAATGAAAATATAAATTCTAACTACCTCCTTTTCTTGTGATAATATCAAACCCTAAAATGCAATACAGAGTCTGAAAAGAAATTAGGAAATGTTGAATGTAATACCATAGTGCAACCAGATTAATGAAATAAACAGTTAACATATTTATTCAAAGGTTGACAAATCATACTGAAATATACTACTATATTAATACCATTAATCAAGCTTTTATGGAATAAAGTTTAAAAATAAAAATCTATACATCTAGTATATAGAATTTGTAGAAAAAAATATCAAATTTAATTTTTATTTTGCTTGTAATTTAAGAAGAATATATAAACTTGAAATACCTTTTTAAAAAATCAAACAAAAAAACCCAGGTACATTCCACCCTTCCCTGAGTGCATATGTCACCATATTTAAATACTGTATTAAAAATAATTGGGAAGAAGATGAATGTGTGATAAGAATCTGTTTCTGAACCCACAGATATGAAAAAAAATAATAAGCCTTCTACAACTTGAAATTAAGGGGAAATGTAGGTGGCTCAAATTCATCTTTTGATCATCTACCAGACTCGGGTGTCCTCATTTGTCTCCAGATGAGGTGTTTCAATCTCACAGAATTTCTTGATTGTAATGGGAAGCCTGTCCAGCAAAAGGTCTCATCTCAAATTTTTGTTTTTCATTCTATTTCTATTGTTGTGGCCCTCAATCATTTATATATTATCTGATTTTTTTTCAGATTGCCAAATCTTGTCATTTCCAAATTTTTAAAACACTTTTTTAAGCTAAGACCATTTAGTAGTGGCTGCAACGCCAACCTCTGAGGAACTACTCTAATAATCTTTATGCAGTCTTATAACTGCTTTTTAAACATAGATAGTGACATTTTTCTCTTCCTTTTTTTTCCTTTTTAACTTAATTTCTTAGCTCCAAACTCTGTAATCCTTACTCTTCCAACTAGATCAAACTTAATTAATATAATATTTTAGCAACCATCTTACTGAAACACAGAATTTTTTATACGATACTCCTTCAAGCAAACATTCTACAACATGACATTTGAATTGGCAAGATATTATACTGCTGACAAGATACTCTATTGCTGTGTCCCAGGCTCTCTGCAAACACACCTTGTCTCATAGTACATTGTCTGCTTTCTCCTTTCCTCCTCGTCTTCTCCTAAACTGATTCATGGTTGTGTGGTCCATCTTTTGCTATACAGAAGCATGAACTGAAGCTTAAAATTTTTTACTTGAACTCGCTCATCTACATTTTATTTCCAAAACCTCATTCCCATTCACTACCCCTTAGATTCCATAGTAATTATGGAATCTTTGCTAGTTAAATAGATGAATAGAAGCTCAGCTCTCTCAAAGAGGCTTTTTACTTTTCTTGCTGAAGATTTTTGTTACCACTTATTTCACTCCTACCCATGAGTTTAAATCAGCATGGCTTCTGGAAATTCAATGTAATCCCTGCACTTTATAACACCTTTCCATGTAGTTTCCTATTTTCTCTAGGACTTCATATTTTTTCTTACCAATTTTGATTTGGATCCTCACCTTTTTATATTATTTTTCCTGTGTTTTTTCGATACTTAAACTTGAGTTTCTAAAATTCAGATACTTCTTGTACTCAAAATCATTACCTTAGCAGAATTGTTCACGTATCCCGAATTTTATGCTGCAAACAGATCAGAGCTAGGTAAAAGCAATCCTCCAAATCACCCCAAACCAGCTACAGAAAACTCTGAAAACAAGAATAAGGAAAAGACCACTGAGATGTTCATCAGATGGACATCCTGAAGACTGGCATTTTTGCTAAAACTTTGTTTCATAAAAATATTCCCTGACTTAATTATGGTCATTCAAATTACTCCTAATAAATCAGCTCATCAGGGGGTTTTAATGAAGTTTATATGTCTGGGGAGTTTCTAGTAAGTTTTAGAAACATACAGAATTTTTGGGGTGCAGAAAAGCAGTCAATCTGTTCTTGAAAGACAGATGCCTTAGGTCCAGATGAACAAATGCAAATAGAATTCAGTGTTGCCCAAAATGAAGCAAATTCTGTATCCTTGGCCAAAATATATCTAATAAAGGTACCTCAGTTTGGACTGTGGTTATTTTAGAATGCCAAAATAGAAAAAAATGAGACATCCTAGAGTATGATTCACACCATCTCAAGCCTGAAGTGCCTCTAGAGGTGTCTTTTTCCCTTTTTCTGTAGACAAAGCAATCAATTTAGAGGATTTAAGATTTAACTTACTCAAGGTTTGAGCCCAGGCTACAACTTCACTTTCAGTATCAAAGTAGTGGTAGATATTCATGGTACTCTATTTTTCTAAAAATGCAAACAATACCAATATACTATTTTCCTATCCGGAAGGAACTTGGTATTTCACAGCTTGAATAATGAAACTGAATAATGAAATAATGTAGAAAGCAATAAAGGCAAGACTCAAAAATAATCATTGTAGTGCTTGAAATTTATTATTATTTTAAATGTATTGGCAAACAAAAGAGGGAGAGTGAGAAGAAGGGAAAGAAAGAAAGAAAGAAAGAAAGAAAGAAAGAAAGAAAGAAAGAAAGAAAGAAAGAAAGAAAGAAAGAAAGAAAGAAAGANNGAAAGAAAGAAAGAAAGAAAGAAAGAAAGAAAGAAAGAAAGAAAGAAAGAAAGAAAGAAAGAAAGAAAGAAAGAAAGAAAGACAAGAAAGAAAGAAAGAAAGAAAGTTAAGCAGCATCAAAAATAAAAGAATTTTATAAAACTAAGTCTTCATCTGAGCCACCTATTCCTATAAAATATGGAAGTACATAGGAAAAGAGCACAATCTCGAGGTGCACAGATGACATTCCCTGTTGATCTATAATACCAAAATGTCTTAAGCAAAATTGCATTGAAATAATAAATGAGGGTAGAGTTCTCCACATTATGCAATTCTTTAAAATTAAAAATATTCAATTAAGTATTTTAAAACTGAATATGGAATCAAAAAATTGCTGAGGGGAAGAATTTTTAATAGAAACTATTACATAAATATCAAATAAAAGATAAAATAGAATTTAAATATTAATAGTTTCTTATTTGTTCCTATATTTCAATTAGTAAAACTTTCTCCTATTTTTTTGTTTTTGTTAAATCCTTTTTTAAGGGTTTTCTCCTTCATGTTGAAAAGCAGTTTTATGAAAAATTGGGAATTGAATTAAATAGGAAACATGAAGTTGGAATGAAAAGTATATGATATACAAAATTTTTTTTCAGTTAGAGGTTTCATTTAAATCCAAGACTTTTTTTCTTTTAGAACTTCCAAAGAAATGCTTCCTCAAAATTCCCCAAACTGCCTATTTTATTACTTGCAGTTTTCATTTACCATTATATCTTGATAAATCTTCTGTCACACAAAAGTTTCCAGCTGAAGAGATTTCCTCCTATATATGCAGATAACATCTTTTTACTGATGTGCATGAAAACAATTTTCTTAAAACTGAAGATGAGTTTTACAAGTTGACCTCTTCACATATAAATCCCCAAGATATATCAAGCTGACTATTTTATGAGGTTTAATTTTACTTACACCAAAAATACAAGTGTCTGTTTGCAACACCTACAGAGTTTAACTATGGTTATCAAGCAGAAAAATACACTTAAATCTGACCAACCCAGTGGTCTGGGATTGCAAAAGATGTCTGTTCCTTGATTATTATGGTATGTTTTGAAAAGCATCTAAATGGATATGTCCAGACTTCACTAGCTAAATTCTAACTTTACATTCTGATCTTAGCCCATTCCTCATGCAAAACTTCCTTAAAAGGGCTGAAGAAAAAAATCAAAAAAGTGGTTTCTTGAGCGATCTGCACAGAATGTCAGTATAAGCAATGAAATAACAAATGCACTCTTACAACACAGTATCTTACCTGGCTATGGTGAACCCTGTAAGTTCTCAGGAAGATATGTAATAGTTTTTGGATAAGAAAAAGTATTAAGGGTACATGCAGATTTATACAAAACTAATCAAAAAAGCTCTGGAGACATTTAAACTGCTAGGAAGAAAATCGAAGACCAAGCCTTCCTCATAGTAGCATTTACTGACACACTTTCAGAATCCCACATGGCTCCAAAAGCAGAAGTAGAGGAACAATATTAATCTAAAATTGAAGAAAAAATGCAAGGAAAAAAAGTCTGATTAATCATGAACAGTAGACACTAGAAATTAAGAGAACTGTTACAGGAGGAACTAATTGCAGCTGAACTGCAAAGGAACCAGATGGCTGGCACTTCAAACAAATAGGTTGTAAAAGAGTTCTTAAACAGAAAAATGGGGTGAAACTGGCAGCTGTGATAAAATATGTACTACATATGTAATGTAGCATGGAGATACACTGAATGAAATTATAGAGGAGAAAAATAGTCAAAAAGAAAGTGGGGGAAAAAACCAGATTAAATTGATCTAATTATTACAATAAATAAAGAAAACTTCCCAAAGTGCTTCCATGAAACTATTGAATGCCATGCTCCATGATTATGATGCTACCTGATTCCTCAAAATCTGCATGTGACTTACTTGGAAAGCAGATTGTTGCATTTCTGTATATGACAACGGTGTTAAATCAGGGGATGAAGAAATAAAAAGAATAATGATGGATAGTTTTATAAACAGTAGCCTTACCGTGGTACTGTTAAAGAAGTTTGCATATTCTCACTAAAAGTAAAGTTGTTATATTTATTGACATACTATGCTGCAGGGTTTTTTTTCCCCAGATCTGTGTGCTTTGATAAATTTAGCGTAGACCTGAATAAATAGTTCTCTTGCAAGGCAGAGTTAGGGCAAGGCAGCTGCATTAAGAAGGAAATTACAGTTCGAGGTAACAGAATTGGAATTTTGCAGCCTCTTTCAATTTTATCACTGTGTTTTTATCATAGTCATTCATTATTTGCGCTTTAAAATGCCTCCCTATGTTTCATCATGATCAAGGCAGTTCACAGAGGCTAAAATATACTTGTCTCCTACTTTCCTGCATGAGTAGTTAGTAGCTAACAGTAAGACCTTAATTCAGATATCTAAAACTAAGTTTTTCAGTTATAGTGCTGACTGACTGGGAAACAACATTCCTGCTGTTGAACTGGGTTGTCATTGTCCCAGACCTGCGTACCAATGGGAAACATAGAAGGTCAGACACCTGTTAAAAGAGATGGTGAATATGACAGGGAAGTATTTTAGCAATTGAGATGAAAACCATGTGAATATTAGAAAGAGGAAGAGGAACTGGGGAAGGTCAGGAAGCAGAAATAAGAAGGATGCAAGAGGAATCTGGACTTAGCAAAATAGTGCTTAAAGGGTAATAGAAGACGGATAGGTCAGTTTTGTATTCACTGCAAATATACAACCCATTAACAGACAGAAAATAAAGGAAAACACTTTTATCTAAAATTAGCTTACAGTACTTCTATCAACAAAAGCCTTTAGTCCTCACAAAATTTCTTTTCATTATTTTCACAGCCTGGACTATGGGCTAGTGTACCTATGAGAAGACTTATACAGTAATCACATGTCAAGTAAACTAGATGAGGACAGTGATTACTTTTAATGATTCAACTGAAGTGACAAGCAAGTTACAAGAAGAGAAGTTCATAATCAAAACATTATCATACATGAAAAACTGGGCTCTGTATATTTTGTTCAGGAATTTACAGATACAGCATTGGTTTAGGGTTTTCTTTAGAGATCTGAGTAATTGCTCATAGCTTGTTTTTTGGTTGTTTTTTTTCTTTTTAATCTTACAGTTGTTTTTTGTTTTTTAAATGTATCAGTCAGTTAAATACAGAGTAGTGTAATATTTCTCTGCTGGAGAGAAGCTAAGAAGCCAACCCACAAACCTAGCACATAACCACAGTCTGCCAGGATATATTTATATTTTTCTGTATTCTCTCTTGAAACAAAAACTGCTTTTAAAATGCATAGCAGAGCTTGTTTCTGACACTTTCTTTTAATCCATAGTTGTGAACAGCTTTGCTGAGACTTCATGCAAATTAAATACTTCACCTTTGGTACTGATTCTTCACCTGCTTGCTGACTGACTCTCTCAAGACGAAACCAGGGTTGTGCTGAGCAAAATTTGTGACCTTAAACTATATTGTACAAATACGATTTGTGTTATCCATAAGGATTTCAGACCCTCAGGGTTCAAAAGCAGTTGAATGCTCCATACTATGCTGCTGCTTTCCACAATTTCCAAAACTTCCAGAGAGCAGATGAGTTCTTTAGGCAACACACAGCCCTCATAGATAACATGAGATTTCTGTTTATAAGATTTCAGAGCAACAGATTGCTTTCCAGACTGATACTTCTTGTGCCTACAGAACACACTGCTTATTTTACAAACTGGCAAGGAGAACAAATTATGATGATGCTTTCAGCAAATGACTTGCTCTGTATTGCTCTCCACAGGTCACTGCCTCCGAGGATTTCTCAGGACTGAGACCAAAAGCAAATAGCCTGCCTCAAATAGGAAACATTCAACATGCTCAAAAAGGATGCATTACTTTTCAGGCCAGAAAATCTGTGACCAGCAACTTTTTTCCCTTAACAGTTAACCATTGAAATGCTTTTCTGTCTTTTTGTTTTGTTTTTTGTTTTTCACCTGTTATGCGTTGTTGTGGTACCTGTTTTGTTTCAGCTGTCACAGTTTTGGATAATGACTGTTGCACATATTCTAAGAAATGGTCTTATGATTGCTGATGATAAAGAAGCCTGTTTCTTTAGTCTTTTATAATTGCTGACAACATCTTTTCATGTCAATAGTATTTATGGCAGCACTTCCCATGTGTATTACCTGGTGTTAACAGCATATGAGTACACACCATAGTCACAGAGTCAATAGAATCATAAAATATTTCAGCTTGGGAGGGACCTTTAAAAGTCCTCTAGCCAACCCTCAACCCCTCAGTAGCATTCTCCTCAGCTGTGACACTTGGACTGACAAAAGGCAATGATTCCCATCAACATTTTTGGAACTGCTGCTATATTTGAACACTCTCTGCTCCTGTACACAATCCACAGCCAGCAAACCAAGGTGATACACAGCACTGAGCCAGCACCAGTGCACACAGCATAGCCATCCTGCTTATTCCCTTGATATGCCAGCCTTGGAGCTGCTCACCAGGGAACTTCCATGGTACTGAGGAAACCACTATAAGACCACGTAAATGGCACTTACACCTTAATGGCACCTACTGTTAACTCCAGTTACTGTCCCACTCTTCTTTTTCCTTTTTAATATATTTTATTTAATACAAAGTATTTTCTTAATGTTACTGAGATGTTGACAGATTATATCTGTCATTAATTAGAAGCAACAGGAACAGTAAGTGGCTTCTCAAACGTTTGTTTATACCTTCCATCCTGATGTGATATTATTCTATCTAGTTGCTGAGCCTCTGCTCTTAGGAGGCTGCCAATTAAGGTAACTATGGGAAGGCTTTGTGATGTGTGTCAGATTTCATAATTTAGAGCCACTATTTGACTTTCACTTCTGACTAGAGAGTTGATATCCTGCATCACTTAAATCTTTTAAAGCCCTATTTGATACCATTCTACATTTCTCTTCCCTTTTTACCAAACATGTTGTTCCAAGCATGTCAGTTTGAGAATATTTCTCTCTCTATTATTACTGAAATAAGAATATTGATTTCAGAAGTACATACTGTAACAGTGTATGGGGTGTTGTGGTCTCTATGAGGAGTAGGGGGAGCTACCCCAGGCTCTTCCAAAATCTCAAAACTCTCCTTCCCTTAATATTGTACTTAAAAATGAGAAGATAGAACAATGGTCCCGTTTTGCTGAAAAAACCTAACACAAGCAGTTTTTACCAGCTATAACAGGAAACAATTTAGGTGCAAAATAGACTTTTGTAGATAGGATCTGCACCACAATAAATACTTCAGTTAGGGTCACTATCCACCTAAATAGATAGAAAAGGCTTTTTTATTTTCTCTGCTACTATTCTCTTCGCAAAATGGATAAGAATTGACAGAATCTTCCTGTTGCGTCAGCAAATATGTTTTCTCACTGTGCACTGTGCAAGGCTTTACAAGAAACGCAAGGACAAAAAACACAAAAAAACAAGGATTTTTTTTTTTTAATTAGCCCATTATTAAGAGTTTTATGCGAACTTGAGCAACAAACAGTTTCAGAAAGCTCTGTGCAATGTATACTCCTTTTATTTCAGAATAAATCCTATTTTAAAAAGATACTTCACAAAAATGATCATGTGTTCTAAATAAATGGGACTTTGATTAGCCCTCAATAACTCTGGTAATCCAGTTAGTAAAAGACAAGTAAGTAAGCTAAGGAAACTATTACCAGTGTTTTAATTAAATTACTGATCAGAAGGACTATGTGACTGGTTACCATTTTTCTCAATTTACCCAGCAGCGGAAGATGCATCAGCTAAACTGCATACCCTCCTAATAACTTTCTTATTCCTGCCTTCTACCTGTAAACCATATGCAGATTTGAGTTTACACATAATTTTCCAAGACATACAGTCATCTCAGAATGTTCATATAACTTGTAGTGTTTGACTTAGAAATACAGAAAGATCACCTTTGTGAGCAACAAAGATGGTTTATACCTTCACTATCATCACAGAATTGTGAAAAAAACCTTTTCACTGTCAAGAGATACAAAAGCATCAGCAATCCTGTGCTCTTTTGTGTATTTTTGAGGCTAGAAGTATATTTTAAAAGGAGGAGTATGAAACTCAGAAAAAAATTCCTACCTTATTTTTAACTGCTTAATATTTTTACAGGATTTCTGCCAGTATTTTACATGCAGTGGTAATAATCAAGTACTTAACATATTGTTGGCACCAGCCAGCAGTCAGAGGCAGCTCTCCACAAAGGGGATAAAAGACTGGAACACCTCACACAATGAATATGAAATAGACTTCTCTGTCAAGTAGGAATATCCCAATATCCCTATACCACCAGTACTCTACATGATCCCTTGCCAAAACCAGAATTTTTCCAAGAGTTTATTTCAAAAAGACAGTATTTTATTACTTACAGAAATAAATTTTTAAAAAAAGAAATCTACAAATCAATCAGGAAAAAAATTAACACAAACAACATACTGAGCTATTCTTTACCTGCAGGTTGTTCTAACTTTGCAGGTTGTTCTAACTTTGGATAAAACCAAAAAGTGTAAAAAAACCCACAGTAAAAACAAAATCTAAGGCAAAATTAACATTTAGATATGCATTTGTAATATGAAATACAAAACAAATTCATGAGGAAGTCTTTCCTAGGGCACAAAAATAAATAGGCCATTTAGGAGCAGACACAGCTGGAAGCAATTCTAATATCAGTGAATGCTGCACAAAGTGCACTGAAATTTTTCTTGCCACTTAACCATTATTGAAAGGTACAAACGGCAGGTTACACTGTATCAACAGAAAGCACTTAAGAAGAGAAAAGGAAAGAAAAGTTTAGGAAGTGAGTTTCCAAAAGCATGTTGCCAAAGAGTGTGTCAAACTATGCATCTGTCTAATGCTGTACTCTTGAGAATTCCCTCATTCCATGAGAAAGAATTGCATTTCAGTCATTAAAAAAGTCATCACTGCATCTAATTTGGGATGTTTATACAGCTGTTGGCACTAATTTAAGTGGCAGAGTGGGGTTAGCTATTAGGTGGTTATCATAACACTACAGTAAGTAGGCACAACTGCAAATGCCACACCTTGTGCATGAATAATTTCAAAAGATGTTTTTTTGTATGAGCAGGTGAGGTTTCAGGTAAAATATTCCATCCCAATTTCCAATCCATATTTGAACAGATCTTACAAAAACACAAACTTGACTGTGCTGTGGTACATTGATAAAAGCTTCAAAAAAAGCAGATGGAAAATTTAGTTGTCAGTATGCCAAATCAGAGTCAAAACAAAGTCTAAGCTCACTATGTTTGCAACCTTTTTGAGACAGGTAAATGGGCAAATGGCAGCATGGTGAAACAGAGTGCTCACCATGCAATAATAATCAAGTATTAAAGGAAAAATTACACTGTCACCAGCATTTAATGTCATATGAAGTACTGGCATTTACTCCTTTAAGGAATGTAAGCATTCAATTCCATTAGAGACAGTTTGCAACCCTTTGTGGAGAAGGTAAATATTATTTTATGCATATCAGCTAGCACTCTAGTGGCATAGCAGTGCAAGATGGGATCTTTTCCAAATAAGTTCAGACATACCTTTTACTGCACCTAAAAATTAGAAATAATTTATTCTGAATAAAAACATTTAAATTTCCAGTATAGCCACTAATGGTAGGTGCCTCTGGAGATCTCCAGAGGGAGATTTGGTCTTCCTAATTTAAATAGTCAGACATAGGAGCATATTCTGCTATGGCAAGATTTCCTAAAATGAGGAAGACTTTATTTAACCTTTAAATACAACCTCCAAGTAATGGTTATTACTTTCAAAAGCAGTATCTTTTTGAGATTGTCTTCTGAAAGAAAAAACACACTGAAAAGACCAAGGTCTTGCCTGCAATCACAACTCCAAAATATCACACTTACTTCATAACCTTAGTATTTGTACTTGCAAGAATGATTAATTAATCAAGGTTTTAAATTATTGGGGAAGAAAGGAAAATAATTCCCATTACTACTTGTGCCATATGACACTGACTTTGCCTATCTTGATTACCTATTAGAGTGCTAGTTGCAGATTACAGTTTATAAAATGATATGCACTGAACCTGTAATTTGCCTGCCAGGAAGATAAATGAATGAAGAAGAGTCCATCATTTAAAACTCTCCAAAATACCAGCCTGTACATGTAAGGAGTTTTACAGAAGAGGGTGACTTTTCCCAGCCATATTCAGCACTGACTGGTTCAGTAGAGTTTATATCAGTTTGTCTAATTGCACTTTGATGTTGTGAATACAAACCTGTGGAGTCCAGGGCACATATTACAGCTGTTGGGGTCCAACAGAATCAAGAAGCTCTATTGATTTTTTTTGGTAAATCCACTATTTACAGAAAAAGGAGGATTACTGTGAGCCCCTCACAAAGGAGAACTGCACAGAAACCACAGCCTGCTGAAAAGAGATACTGTCACTTATGCAACCAGGGGTTGATTTCAGGGATTTAAAGTTTTTACCAGGAGAGAACTTGAAAAACAGAGTTTAAGCACTGTATATTGACATATTTTAAAGCTAATTCTTTGCTTGGGATTTTTATGCCTTTGTATATCCATCAGGAAAAAATAGAGGAGATGCTAAGAAATTTGATATTTTCTGTATACAGGGTAGAATAGTCTTGATCTGTTTTCCTATATGTGATGTATATATAATATCACATTAGATATGAGCAGAAAGGGATCTCAAAAATATCTGCCCTTTTGCTATTTTCACTCTAAAGATTAATTAAAGTATTTAGTTTTGTAAATTTCAGGAATGATTAGTTTTGAAAATTTGATCCTACTATTCCTACTATTTAAATTTAGTAATAGCTTGGATAATGTGTTAGGTTCTAAGTATGACTCTGTCTCTGAGGCATCACCACAATCCATTAAACTCCCCTTATTTTCTTCCTATTGTAAGCTTAATAAGTGATTAATCTTTTTTCATATCACACAGGACAAAAAGATGATATTTCATACTTGAATCTCTAATTTACACTCCTCATCTTCCTTTCCCAAGCAGTAAATGGTGAAGAAGAAAGCTTTTTTGCATCTTCTTTAGCACCCCCTTTTTTTTTTTGTCTGTGGAAAAGCAGTTATATGTCAGGTCTCTAAGGATTTTGATGCTCTCTTTATCCCTTGACCCTATTTTCATATTCAGAGCTACAAGGAAAGAAACTATCCCACAGAAAGAAAAGATACTTGGAGGTTAGTAAGCATTTCAGTATGTAAATAACATGTCCTTTTCCCCAAGATCCACTCAAGTCTTTAGGGACTAGGGCAAGTAAGCTCTCAAAATGAAATACTTTATAATGGAAATATTCTATTCCACTGTTTTAGGTACTCACTCAAGGAGAAAACAGCACAACTTCAAGTCTCTAGAGGAAACCAACACAATAAACTATACAGAGCAGTTTTAATATAAAAGGAGAAATTCATTCCTGATAGATGAAAGACCTTGGAACTTACCAAGTAATATTTGCAAAGTTTATCTTTGTACAGTATTTTGTAGTTATTAATTAAATCATGGCATCTCTTGTAGGGAAAATTGCATTGATTTTCTCACCATTGTAGATGCCATTTTAATAAAGAAGAGAGACAAAAGCATGATCCTGAAGCTGGAGGGATAAAAAAGATATTTCTTTTAAGAACGAAAGAATAATGATTGCCTTTGAACTTCATAACTAATGCCACTTCCCTGAGAAAACAACACTACTGATGGAAAAGAAATTTTCCTGGGTTTTTTTTCTTTTTCATCGCTATTTGTTTTGTTGTCAGAGAAGAGTTATTGTTCACAATTACAGATATAAGAACCAGGAGGTTTACTGTGAAGCTATCAGTAATATCTCAACCCCAGAAACCATGTGGGAAACCGTATTTAAAAGCTGTCAAGAAGACGTAAAAACAGAATTAAAGCAAGTCCTTAGATGGATCTAAATGCACCAGGCAAGGAGAAGATATTTAATATCTCTAATTCTCTTGTTTGGGGAATGGGTTACAGAAGAGAAGGGTAGACAATAAAAGTGAGAAGCTTCTTGGTCTCCCTAAGTAGCATTTCCTTTTACCAGTGCAGAGGAGAGGATAGTGGATTAAATGGGTCACTGACAAGAAATGCCTTGAGCACCTTTCTGGTCACTGAACCTTCAGATCAGAGTGAAAACTTTTATTTTTAAACTGAAATACAGAACTGTCAGCAAAATAACTGCTGCCTTCAACAGAATTGTTTTTGTCCTTTAGTTCTGGTTATCCGTGCATATAAATGTGGCATGTAACTAGAGATACCTGTAATCCTGTAAATTTATTACAATATGATGATTGTACAGACCCATGATGGAATTTATTTCCTTGTAAGCCTTGAATTTAGTAACTCACAGATATGTACATCAGGTAATGAACACAAATTTGTTTAGCAGGCATGTGATTTTCATTCAAACTTCCTAGTTTTTCTATCTGGCATCTAAATAAAATAAAACCTCACAGCAATATAGGTTAAGAAAGAACCTAGATTTAGTGAAGAGGGAAGAGAGAAATTATGTTTTATTGTTATGTAAACATATGCACCCACTTAATATCCGTAAATCATACTGTTTGTGCTTCTGTATGCTTATTGCAATGCTGAGCTGTGGTACTTGCAGGTACAGATGGCCCAACTGCCAGAGCCTCACTTCCTACACTTATCTACCATATGCAAGCCTTTTAACTAAATCATTTTTAATAACTGAAGTGAGACAGAGAGCAACTAGTGTTTTGGTGTGGATATACATTAAGGAGAAACTTGAATTAACGTTTATGGTGCAGTAAATTAATACTTTCATTATTAAAGTGGTAGTTAGAACTATAGTGTATCCATAGGAAAAAGTGTCTTACCTGAATAACATGTTTCAGCTTGTCAATAATTTGACTTATTACAGGATCTTTTCCCTTCACTTTTACTTCTGGATTTTCAGACTGAGCTTTGATTCCACTGCCAACCACACGGTGCCTATAGCTAGTTTAATACAGAAACACACATAAAAATGGTTAAGTAACTTACTCTAAGAGTCATCTTCTAGTTTGTATTATCTCTTGTGGCACCAGCATATCTCTTTAATGAGATGCATTAATTTTGTGCACATATTTTTTCACAAAAAAGAAATGCCACGAAGTATAATTACCTTCCACAAAGTTCTGTTATTTATTAGCACTCTAAGTTTACTGCAAACCTTAATAAAGTTACATTCATTTGTAGCATGAAACATTCAGCCCTGCGCATGTCTTTTTGTGTGTGTGCAAAAAGGCTGTGCTCCATTTTGATTCTGCTGAATACAGTGATATGATGATTGCCTAAATGTGTGGTATTTCAGGTTTTTAAAACAAATTCCAGATTCCATACACACTGTATGTTCAGAAATAAACCTGAAGTTTTCTAGTGTTTTTGTGAGTGCATGCACAGACAGAGTATTTATTGAAAGATAACAGCCAGATTGTGCATAAATTATTTAGCATTACATAAATTATATAAGTAAGAGTAGGTCAAAATGTACTTAATATATAGATATATAAAAGAAGAAGTAAAGAACAGATATAAGCTGATTCAAAAAATAACTGCTTGAGTAAGTAGAACATTGTTTATAACACATACAAATTCAAAATACAGTAAATAAACTAACCACCAAGCTGGATTCTGTAGCTTATTAAGAAGCAATTCTTCGTTCAACTTACCATATTATATGTAATACTCAAGTTATGCAAGAAAAACTGAATATCTACCGTCTCATCACAGATATTGTACATTATGCAAATACTCTCCATATGCTATATTTTTTCAGTGTACTCTATAAAAGGATAGCTCTATATGTCTCTGTTTCAAAAGTATTTTGCCGGCTGTTATGCTGTAAGAAAAAGAGAGGAAATAACCTTCTCAGAGTAAAGGAATGTCTAATTCCTGCCTGTTAGATCCACATATAAGCACAGACAACACAGCATATTCAAATTTTGCAGAATTTATTTTATGAAAAACATTACAGGTCCACTTAACTCTGCAGAGAAGCTTGCAGATATGCTAAACAATGAATGCAGTTTAATAAAACAAGGTCGCCATATAAAAACAATATTTTGTCCTTGATCTTTACTTAAATATCACCCTAAATGAGATTTAGGATGTTCCTGAGGAAGTATACACACTGAATAAATGAGTGGCTCATATACTTGAAAAGGTTTTATTTTGATTTACAGCAGACAGCTTTTTGTGCTGTCTTGGAGCAATGGAGCCATTTGCCAGTTTGAAGTGCTGGGGAAAAGCTTTGTATAGGGGTACGTACAAAATCTGTAGTCTGCCTGCTAGTCTTGGGACATTATTAATGCAGCAATTTGGGCTGGGTCAAGAAATCTTCTGGTAATTCTAAGTGTGAAAAAAATTAAAATTAAACATAAAAACCTTAAAAAATTTTTTGGCAGTCATTTGTATAAAACAAAATATATAAATAAATAAGGAATTAATTCCAGCTGAACAGTGCTGCAGTGACCAGAAAAAACAACTGGTTTAACCCGACATACTAATTTAATGCAACACCAAAATTTCTCTTCACACCATAAAACCATAAAAAATCTTGAAGGTTATGTCTATTCCTTCTATACAGTGGTCTTGTTCTGTTTCACAGCATGCAAAATCTGTGTTCTCACTTTCTGTCACTCAGAATTCTTCAATTAACACCTTTTTTTTTCAAATGCTGCAAATCCAACTATTGCACATTTGCCTGTGAACTTCATAATTGTGCACAAGAATACCCTTTCTCTTTTTTTTAAATTCAATTATATTCATTTCTCTAACCATACAGGAAGAAATAAAACATGCAGAAGCTGAAACTTCCCTAGACTACAATTTTATTAGTTTAATACCTGGGAATTATTTGGCAATGACTCATTCAAGACTGACTATCATTTCTTTTTCAGCCATTTCTATGAAGAAATCAGAAGTCTTGCACAGCCTGGTATTGCTGCAGGACTGACTCCCTTCTTTCACAAGAGAGATAGTAGCTGGGAAAGTAATGCTATCTTGTGAGTGGACCTGATATTAGGAGTTTCAATCATGCTCTCCAACCTCTTCAGAGACAAGATTCTCTAAACTCCTCTTCACCTTTTTGCAGTTGAGAGTGGGGAAGGGTAAGAAGCTGAAGCAGAAGTGAAGTGCAATGAAACAGTGACAATTAGCACACTAGTGCTTGATAACACCACATCTTTAAGTCTATTTGTATTGAACAAATATTTGGATCAACAGGTACTGGTAGTAACAAACTTGGTGTTACTTTTTCTTATTACCTGGCTGTTTAGCACTTTTACACTTTCATTCTCACTACTGAGCTTTCTCTCATCAACAGCTGGCATGATCCTTTCTAGGTCTTACAGAACGAATTTGTTATTTTTCCTGCTTTCTGCTGCCTGCAGGCTTCCTTTTCCTCCATAACATTTCCAACTATAACAGTACACCTTTCCACCTAAAACCTTCACAAATACACTGACTGCCCCCAAGCTCTCCAAATCCTGCTCTGTGAAAGCTGACACATTTCATCCCTGTTTCCTGGCACTTTTGGCTGTTACAGGCTCCAGAAGCTCCCAGTTAACATACAAGTTTATGTCAATAGAGAGAATAAAAATCCTTATATACCAACTCTTTGGACCCAGTATTGGTATAATCACCACACATTCCAAAATTTACCATATTCCTACCCTGACTCTTAAAAGAGTTGATATATCTTTTAAAAAATCCTTATACTTTTGAAGTGATGTGTTCTAATTCAAGATTTGTGAAGTTTTTACCCCTTTGAGAGCATTTAATTTGCATTCCAAGACTTCAGTCTTGAAATTCATCTTCCAGGTTCTGGATGTGAGTTCTGCCCAGAAACATACAGGGAGTAACCATCATATATGGAAAATGAAGAGCTGAATTTCAAAACTTAAAATTCATTTAAATGTAATTCAGTTTGTAAGAATATTTTACCCAAAATGTATTTGGTTTGCTTGGCAAAAGCAAAGCCCAGGGGAGGCTGCAGGAGTGGCTTCTGGGACAAGATGCCAGAAGCTTTCCCCATGTCTGGCAGAGCCAATCCCAGCCAGCTCCAAGACAGACCCACTGCTGGCCAAGCCCAAGACCATCAGTGATGGTGGTAGTGATCCTGTGACAACAGGTTTAAAATAGAGAAAAAACTGCTGAGCAAGAGGAGGTGAACGAGATGAATTGAGAATATGAGAGAAACAGCCCTGCAGACCCATGGGATAGACTCCATTCTGGAGCAGGAGAAGAATGTGAAGAGGAAGGAGTGATAGAGACAGTGTATAATGAATGCCCAAATCTGCGCACACTCAATATATTGAAGTAAATTAATATATATGTTTGCATTTTTCTTGGTATTGGAAATCCTAACGCATATTAAATTGGATTTCACTGCAAGGTGATCCAGCTTTGACCAACTGCCATTAAAAAGCTCTCATTTAACTTTGAGTTTATTATAATTATATGCTCTGACAATTCATAAGGCAGATTGAACACCTTTTTTCTTTCTTCAGGTGTATAAGGTGGCATTGACAACACCTTATGAAACATTGCTTTATTGATTCTTATCATAAAAGTAAGATTATGAAAGTCAACATATTTTGTTTAATCTACTTTTTGTCTGCTTGAAATGGTATCTTTTGCCTACAAAAATTGCAAATTACTTGTAAGTTGTTGTTTTATACTCCACATAATTGTGTTTAATTAACAAATGTCTATAAATCTAACATCTTCAAATACTCTAATGTAAATGAAATGATGTGTCAAGCTAAACAGGCTATTGGGAATCTGAGCATGGTACACAAAACTTCATCCCTGTAGACTCACATTTATATGCAAAATTTGTTTCCCTTTATTTGGGGGTGGAGGGAAATATAAAAGTCTCAGACTCTTGGTTTCAGAGACTTCATTCATTTTAAAGTTTTAATATGGCATTAATCACTTTCTGTTTCTCTAACTCCTAATGCACAAGTAATGGGAAAAATATTTTAAGGATCCCTACCGAGGTAGTCTGACTTAAGCAAGTGATGCTCAGATTTGAATCCTGGGGAAAAAAAATGACGAATTTCTTGCTGGAGAAATAATAGACCCGCCATCTGTGCTCATTTCTGTACAAGCATGGTAATGTATCACATCTCTTTAATAGGCAGACTTGGTCCCCAAGTACTATTCATTTTCATCAGCATTTGGAAAGAAAAAAAAACCAAGAACCAATATATTTGTATTCTATAAACATGTTTTAAAGTGATGAATAACAAGGTGCCCATTTTCTGAGCTCAGTATATGAATATTCATATAAATTACCTATTAATCTCTATTGTATTTATGAATACTATTGGTGGGGTTTACTTCTGATTCTCTCAAGATCTCTGATGAAAGAGGAAATCATGTGCTATTTGCTATCACCTTTTTCTTGGTATATGCAGTTGAAAAAGCTAGTAGAAGTAATAAATACATCAATTCTTGTATGATTCAGCCATTTTGAGTGCGGTGCTTCAGGAAGACCTGTACATGTATATCCCTCCTGCACAAAATAATCTGTGTTATTTTGTGATGACAATTAATACATCATATTTATGTTCAGCAACTGATTATGATTTTCTTTTTTGAGCTACTGTTAGGCACTTTGACCATGTTTCAAGTGGGAGATTAAAATAGTGAAAGGTGTACTATGACAGAAAAGCTATTGTCCAGAACACACCTAACTGCACTGGAAGTCAAGCCTGTCCCAAGAGACCAGGTGATATTCTCCACTTGAGCAAGTTTACCATCCTGATGTAACTCTTTCAACTGCTACCATCACCATCTGTCACTGCCTTCTTCTGGTCACCTGTGGTGTTCCCCAGGAACCAGTACTGGGGTCCATCCTGTTGAACATCTTTATTGATGGTTTGGAGAAGGGACTCAAACACAGCCCCAGTAAGTTCACAGATGACACCAAATTAGGTGGGAGTGTTGACCTGCTGGAGGGTAGGAAGGCTCCGCAGAGAGATCTGGAACTATTCTGGAAGTGTCTGGATCTGTCACTTGGTTTATGGTGACAATGCTGCTAGTTTTGTGGTGGGACTAGATGATATTAATGCAGAGATTCCTGAGCAGCTCTGATAGTGGCAACTGACCCAAGCACTGAAAAGCACAAGAATCACACTGAATCATAATCAAGTGCTTGGATCAATTGCCACTATCAAGAGCTGCTCAGGAATCCCTGCATTAAGTTGTCAAGTTACAGTGTCGTGAAATTGAGACAACTGTTCTGTTTGTGAAAAGTTTACACTGGGGTACATTGCATTACCCTTGAAACACTGGTGTGTGTAAGGTAGTCACACAGCTATGGGATGTTCAGTGGGGCTATAGCTGCTGCAGCTATAAGATCGTTTTGTTTATCACTTTATGGCACTAGGATTCTCATCTTCATTTGTGATATTTCATCTCAAATGAGATCTTACTGCATTTGAGTAATCTCCATGACACTAAACAGAAAACAATCATAAACTCCTCATATGATAATAATGGAGAAGTCTCTTTCCATCCACCTAATTTTCTCCATTTGAAACCAATTTGATGTAAATGATACAAAGCTGGTTTTCACCTTGCTTGAAGTAAGCAGTGAAATGTTAGGAAACTTGTTTTAAAGTAAGTGTTTACTTCCACTGGATTCTTTGGGAAGATCCAGATGATGAGAATATAATGCTCAAGAGACAAAAAACCTTTTAAAATAGTGTATTCATTTACTGTATTTACCTTCCCTATTTTCATCTCCTTTAACTGCCATTGATACAGTAACCAAGCTCCACCTTCTGCAGAATCGTCTCTTCTTCATGAAATGGATTTTTTTTTGTATCCTCTAGTTTTTAAAAGTAAGCCTTCATGTACTGGCCTTGTTAAGGGATTTGTTTTGTTCAGCTTCTCACGTTAATTGAATTCTAAATTACTTCAGAACTTAGGTTGTTGGCACTTACAAGTTTCAAGCAAGCACCTGTATTTATATATTCTCACTGTGTTTAAGAACAGTAAAATAGCAGTGTGCCCACTACATTTTATTTCAGGCATGGGATATAATTTTTAATAACTCCTTCTCAGCTTGCCTGCTTTATGATTGCTGATAATTACTGTTTTACACCTGCTATTGCAATCATCTTCATCACGGCTGGGCATTTCAGAATTCTGGGTAATGTTAATTGAGAAATTAACAATTACATCAATTCTAGTAAAAAATAAACATATACAGCAACAAATGAGTAAGAGTGTTCAGTGGTGTCAGTTTTAATTAGCAAAGCAAAACAAATCAAAGACACTGCAATAGTAAAAACAAAGGCAGATGTACTGCCTATTTTTTAGTCTTACATAGTTTTTAAGAGTAGACATTGCAAAATTAGCTTCAGAAAGTTTGTAAAAAAAGCCTTAGATCTTGCTATCAGAGACAGTACTTGTAGTAATTCTAGGACAGATCCCATTTGCCATAGACATTTAAAATACATTTTAATTGATAAAAATGTCAGAAAAATTAAGTATTTGAGTTTTTCAATGAGAATTTATATTTGGACTTGCAATTTAGTATATTTTTCAAAAAAACAGATTGCTTATGCACTTGTCAAACATGTAGAGCAGAAAAAAACCTGAGTAAAAGTTGTACTACTTGTGTTTCAGAAAAAAAATAAAAAAAGTTTCTACAATTATTTAGGCTAAAACATGTCTTTAAAAAGATATGTATATAATTTTTTTATCATTGACCAGACCTGCCTTGTTAAAGGAAAAAAGAAGAGCAAATCAGCCACAAGACTTTTTTACATTTGAAGAATAAGCGACATGTTTTTGAAATACTGTTTTTAAAACAGGTACTTCATTTTAACACAGCTATTTGAAACTAGGTTCACATTAATAAAATAACTATCACTGAAGTACATAATAAAGTATTACAGGGTCTTACAGAGTGTTTCTTTCAATGAATTTCCAAGTGTGGCCGAGTCCTGTTTTTTATTTTGTACTGTACAAAATCTTTTATCATCAATAATTTCCATTATGTTCTAATCCTACAAAAAATTTTTGAGCTCTTCTAAAGCTCATAAATCCCAACACTTCAGCACAGTCTTTATTTGAACACTAAAATTTTTGAGAGGATTCTATATGTGACTGGAAGCCAGTTGGTCATAGTTTTTATGTTGGCTGTGTTTTCTAAAAATAAGTTCTTAATAAGCCATAAGAAGTGCTAATGATGTCCCAGAGGCTGCCTTAGGCAGACAGTCTCCCACGAGAGACTTTCGAAAGCATCAACTGGAAAGTCTCCAGTTGCTATGTGTGGAACCTGCATTTAGAAGAATTGTTTTACTATGTATCTGAAATCTTCCACAGGATGTGTGTCTGTTAAGTCAGATTATCCTTTTTGCAAATAATGTAACTTCTATTAAAAGCTAAATTTTCTTCAGATGGAAAAAATGCAGTAACCTACATACTGAAAATTCATTTTTTAAAGCTTTCTTCTAGCATAGCAAATTTTATACTGTTTCAAAAATTGCAGAACTTTTCAGGAATTCTCACTCGAAAGATGCCATGGAAATTAGTCTTCTTGTCAATTAAGGTAATCACTGTAATAGCTATTTATCTGTACTTATCCCTTCAGTATGCTGCTATTTTCTGGACAGAGACACTATTCTTATATGTAATGCAAAATGAATGCCACAAAAAGCAGGACAAAACATGTCTGTAATGCACCTTAACAAATAAATGTGTTCTAGTAATTGCAAGGTCTGTCAAAGAGAAAAGAAAAGCTTTGAGACAGATATTTCATTTAAACTAGGTGCCTTGGGTAAGTCACATGCTTAAAATTGAGAAAATAAATTCTTATTACATTAGAAAATAACTAAACAGCAGACATATGCAAGTGCACTAAATCTAGATAAATGAGGACAACAGTATCTCCTTCTTGTAGCATTCTGGAAATCTTCTAACAACTGTAATAATTCTACTGTACCTTCATTTAATGGAGCAAGGAAATGAGAGATATTAATTACCATAAACAAGCACATAAATGTTTACAGCAAATAGCTGGCAAAACAAAAGGAATTACCCTGGAAAAACAATTCAAGCCACTTGGAAACACAAAGCTGTCAAGCCTAATTAGTGTAAAATTGAGAAGCCTGCTTCCCCTATAGGATACTAAAGTATTTCTGCTTGGAAATGACAAAAAGGTCATACAACTGTGGCATTATGTAGGACACCAAACCTTGAAGACAGAAGTATGACATGCCATATTTTGTCCAACATAATGCTTCAGTGCAGAGACCAAAGGGTCCTCTACAGACCTGGAATGCACCTGATAATTTTGGAACTGATATCTGACACAGTCAATATTTATCTCACAGCCCCATAAGTAGCACACCACTACAAATGATGTCAAAAGTGCTCTTTCACAATCTGTTCTTTGTTATTGAATGGTTTGGGGGTTTTTCTGAGGTAATTTATGGAAAATTAGCACAAAATGAGAGTAAAGTTCTGGTGAAGGACTATCAAACCGATAATTACCTCGAATATGATTATTGATAAAAGAAAAAAGGTCATTCAGCAAATAAAGGTCATATGGAGGAATCAACCTATGTCACTGTGCAATGTTAAGAGTGAAGTACTATTTCAGCAAATTCACTGTCCTGAGCCACTTGACAGATTTTTTCTTGTTTATTCTAAAGAATTAAATCCCATGTGGTAAAAAAGCCACTTTATACTGTCCTTCTCTGTTGTCTGAGCACACCCAGAGTTAGCAAAATATTGGTGGATTATTAATAAATCAGTGTAAGTGGCCAATCCATTTCTGTGGCTTTGGAATAATTTTGTCTTTCTAATTTATCTAAACATGATGAATTATGATGATGATGCAAACTAGGACTCAATGTCATGTATGCAACAGATGATGCTTTTTATTTTAAATGCTTTTTGAAACCTATGTGCTTAATAGTAATTAGGAAGGCAGATCGGGGGACAGGAGGGAGTTCCTTCTTTGTTGTTTGCTGTTTCATTTTTGTTGTTTTAGGCTTTTTTTTTTCCCAGATAAAACACTTCAGTGTAGTCTGTTCCCATTGTCAATACCACCGAGTCTTGGAGAATATAATATTTTCCTGACGAGATACTGAATGTAATTGCCTCTTCATTCAAACCAGTTTTTCCCTTACTCAAGCATACTTACATCATATACATCTGTGCGGAAGGAAAATCAGTCCTCTGTATAACTCCACAGTTTGGATTGGAGAAGATTTTTCTCAGCAACTAGAAGTTTGTTCAGCAGTTAACATATAACTTTTTTTTCATTTCACAGCTTTATTATTCACCTCACCTTTGCTAGAAGCATTTGCATTCCCTGATTTGCAAACTACCCACACTGCCTGTTCTCAGAGCGCTGTGAACAGCTCATATGAAGAACAAATACAGAGTTATGTATCAGAAGTCCTACAGCACGCTGTATTTTATTAAATAATAGAAACAAGCATTACACTATAATGCCAGTTATGTGCTAGTGTCACTTAATCTTCATGGGAAATTAAGCACTCTGTACAATGCCATATTTTAGCAATTACACTAAAGTAACTTCACTTTGCACTAGTGCTTAACTAACCTTATACCAAAGACAAGTACAGTTGCCTTTACTCTGATGCTTTTCACCCTCCATGAGAGCAATGACAGATATTTTTTTAAGTTTTTCTTGACCAGTCACAAAGAATATGGACTTTAAATAAAGTTGTACTCAAAGATAGTGGCATATGCCTGAAGAACTTAGTTTCAGAAGCCATTAGTAGCAGAGTAAAGAATTGAACTTCTGCTCCAAGCAACAAACTTCTGGGGAAAACCGAAGAATATTCTGGGAAGTCACTACGCAATTATCTGGACTGGCCTATTAAGACTTGTGTCCTTCATTTCCAATTCTGTTAGACAAAATTATATCAGTACCACAAAAGCATATTTTTAGATGCAAATTTTTAATATCTAATGGCACAGGAATAATGTAAACACTATACACAAAGCACATCATGGCACAGGGGACGTTAGCAGGGATAAAAACACATTCAAGGATATGTCAGTGCTGTCCACAACATTTCAGTCCAATGCTTCTTGAATTCATGTGTGGTATGGAGTAATCTTTCAGTATTTCTTAAAAAAACCCTCAGTCTTTACTTTTTTTTTTTTTTTTTTTTTTTTTTTGTGTAGAATCGATAAATATATGAGCTAAGAAAGCTGACATAGCTGATGTTTAAGTGTTTAAAGACAGGGATTATATCGGAGATTTAAGAGTCTTAATAAACTTTTGGGTTTCCTTTTCTTCCCAACCATCCTTCCCTATGTCTTTTTACAAATGTTACTAATCACATTCAGTTATTGCTTCCTTTTATTTATAAATGAGTGGATGTAAATACATTTATTTTCTCTTCAGTGGGAAAAGGTTCATTGGACCATAGTAGTAAAAATATTTCAACTAAATTTTACAAAGATCATATTTCCAGGTCTTGGTTCAGTTTTGTTGTCATATGAATCACTGTAATTGTTCTTTGTTTGGCCCCATTGTGATAAAATTCCAATAAAAATGTGGCAGTGACTCCCATTCAATCAAATCTTAACAAAATACAGCCTTTAGACAAATATCACACATTTTCACTGTGAGAATGCCTGCCTCCATAAGAAGAAATATTACAAAATAAATAGCAATGCTACTCCACTTACTTATTTTTAGCTATTTAAAAATTACGCATCTACTGCCCAAGCATCTATTGCCTACATACTATGGAAAGAGAAAGAAAAAAGAAGGCCCTCCTGTGGGAAATAAAGCAATAGTGTAGGATGATGACTAGTTCTCTCCATTGGACATGTCTCCTAGACAACTAGTCTAGACACAATACTGAACTTTTAAATAACTAAACTCAAATTAGATTGCATTACCCTTGGGGTACTCCTAGCTGAAGGGATAAGCTTCCTGAAGCAAGCCTATTATTCTCCCTGTTTTTTCAGTTTCTCATTTTAAAACCATCAGAATTCTTACTTATTTGTAAGTCATGGAAGACTCCATGAAAAGACAGGAATGAAATATTATGATATATCCAGCTATTTCAGCAGTTGGAACTGTATACCTACGCATCAATAAAATAATTTGGCATTTTTTTCTGGAACACACAGTTCACTGCATTCTAGAAAACAGGACAGATAATGACAAGATTTATCCTCCCTTTTGTTTCTAAAGAATCCCAAAGCATTTAATTTACTGAAATATTCAGCAGAACCAGAAAAATTGAAGGACAAAACTTATAAGAAATGTAATAAAATGCTGGAAGCAAGGAAAAGAAGGGTTCCACTTTCTTCCTTTAGGATCAAAAAGAGATGAATTCTATCATCTATTAGAAATTTGGAAGATTTGTGGGACTGCTTAGTATGCAGTCAGAAGAGAGAATCAATCTAGATAAGGCTATTCTGAGAGATTTGATTTTTAACTTCATTTGTGATATTGCCTTGGTTATAGAAATTAATGTCAAGTAGGCAACAAGGGGTTCATGGATAATGTAAGTCAAGCAGGCTATCTTCTGTATGGGAAATGCAGTCAAAGGAAGACAAGAAAGGGCAGCCAAAGTGTTGCCAAAGAACATTCTTCAGGATAACAGTATCCAACAGCAAATACATCCTGTCTGAAAATGCTAAATTAGTATTGCAAATATATGTAAAATTTCTCTGTAGAGTTATGTATTTGTATATGTACATCTCATTTCTGCTATGATCTACATACTAGGCCAAACTCAAGTATCCCTATTCTGTATCATGAAATGATCACAATGTTTATGAAAAAATGACTAGATTTTAAAAGCATTGTAACAATGAGGAATTTCACTGAGAGATAAAAACATGCTTTGGTATCATGGGACTTGGGTTTCACTTGTGTCTTTACGTATTCCTGATTTAACAGTGAACAGGCAACTGGAAACTAGGTCTTCCACACCACAAGAGTGTTACAGTGACACTTTAATCATAAGTTTTAGGTCATTGGCTGATGTCAGGAAAACCACAGACTAATTTCTTATGCAAAATTTCTGGGGGGAGAGAGAGAAAGAGAGAAAGAGAGAGAGAGCAGCTTTAAAAGAGGATTCACAACAACCAGCACATTAACAGAAATTAATATGTTTCTTGAGCTAAACATCATGTATGTTTATCAATACATACAAATTTCAAGTCACTTTAAAAATTATTCTCTACAGTGGGTTGCTTTTTATAAATTCTATGAATTCTATTCCAGAATTCCGTGGAGTTAACTTCATTGTCAACTGATAGGACTAAACATAATGGTTCAAGCGATTGATGTGCCTCAGATTTATTTCATAACACAAGAAAGAGGTGGTAACAGGAAATTCTCCTCTCTGTTGAGTGTTAGTCACATCAGTAGGCCGTTCACCAACAGACTATTTGGATCAGAGAGAAATGGGACTGTGGTTTGTTGTAAATAGTTGGGGAGGAAATGAAGGAAAAGTTCCCATATCTTTACATAAAAGTACATAGTCTTTCTTTTACAGTTCCTGGATAAAATGATGAAATATGCATGACAGCATGAATAAGATATCTAATTCCTGGCAAGCCATCCTAATCACTAGGCTAGAGGCCCATGGTCATTCTTGAAACAAATTATTTCAACTCATCAATCTCAAATTATTTCATAGAACCTAAAGAAATGTTAGTGGGACAGACTAAGAACTGTGTTTGTAATGCCTGCAATGACCTGCATCCCAGTGGATTTTGAGATGAGCAGCAGCCCTGAACCCTCAGTCATTAGTACTGAATCTACTCCCTACCCTGAGAGTATGTTTCTAACAGCTGAATTAAAAGAAGCAGAAAACTTTCCCAGTTTTTTTGTTGTTGTTTTGGTGTTTTGGTTTGGTTTGGGTCTTGTTGTTTTGGTTTTTTTTTTAATGCATCCTAATCCATTACACAAACTCTGATAACACTTAACAGATTGCTTACTGCACATAAACCAGCCAAATTTGAACTGTGAAGCCCAAAGTGGTTGGTGCTTGAGCTGGAATTCAGCTGTTTCACACTCTTATCCCTGGAACAGGCTTTTAATAGCCAGGGATGAAACAAAACTTGGCAAGCAGTTTAAAGAGGAAGTGCCATATAAAGTCAAGCAATAAACAGATGAAGCAGAATGAATAGCCATGCAAACTTCTGATGTGCAGAGGGGTGTGCTTTTTTGCTTTTTTTTTTGTTTTGTTTTTTGTTTTTTTTTTAATCAGTGCTACTGACAATTATCTCCCCTCTCTGGGAGCTAGAGCTATTGTATAAGCAGCCCTTAGTATTAACATCCTAAGGCCATTCTTCAGACTGTGGTGTTTCCTCCCCAGATTTTGTGTTTTCCTTAGGAGACAATAGTCTGTCAGTAAAGTAACTGTTGAAACAACAGTATTCTGACTATTAAAAATATTCATTTCCAGATGAAAAAATACTTTCTTATCTTTCTCCTTAAGTACCCTCCCTAAAGTATAAGGCCTGATTTGACTAACTGTACAAAAAATACTTCACTATGAAGAAATTGAAAACTTAAAACACGAGTTATTGGGGAAAGTTTATCACAAGTCCTGTGAAGCAATGGAATAGGTTTGGGAAAAGTTGTGGACTTCCCATTTTGGATTTGATGCTGGCAATCCCATACTGCCACGAGTCTGCTGTAAACACTCTAACACAGCTTGGACAGAACTTCACCTGAACTGCTGAGCTCTACACACAATCATGCAAAATTCTAGTATGCCCAATATTGTGAATAACATATTATTTCAACTATTTTGGCCTCTTCCTACTTAATTCTGAGTGAGCATTAGGATGTACTTTCTATTAGAATATATTTTTTCAGCTAATGTAGGAGAAATAAAGTGAAAGTCAAGTAAGAAAATACCTTGGGTCAAAGTATTCAGGACACATCCCAGAAATACTCATTATTCTGGTCATTGATCTTAATACTTTGTTTTCAGAATAGAACTGAGTCACCAAATAACACTGAATTTTTTTTTTCAGCTGGCAGCATTCACAGAGAGCAGTATTAATGCAATCTATGTTTCTGACTTAATCAAGACACAATCTTATGCTCTTCATTCAAAGGAATTTTCAATTTAAGGTCCTGAACTTTCAATAAGTCTATTCAAAGAGGTCTCTGTCCAGGCAGACAGTGTAAATGCAGACCTCAACTGAAAATAGGATTATTTTTGTAGTATCACTGTTTTGGATACCTTAGAAAAATATTGAAATAAAAATGTGCCATGTTTTGTTTTTTTATTTATTTGTTGGAGTGCTTTTAAAATACAGTGGCAATATTGTAAGTCAAATGACATAACAAGAACAACCTAAACAGCCTCCAATATTATCAAATGAGTGTGCTGCCCACCACAGCAAGTATGTGCATATCTTGCCCTGGGACCCCAACTTTCTTTTGTTTTACATGAATTTGGGCAAGTGTCATTCAAGTATATGAATTCAAAGCCATTGCTCAGAGTAAGAAGCAATTCCAGAATACTTTAGACATTCTGCTATAGATCTGCCAGCTCAATAGCTCAACTCTGTTTCCAAAAGCTTTACCAGCCCTCAATGGAGGCAAGTAGGGTGGTTGTTATCAGTGACTTTGAACACTCTTAACTCCCTTTGGCAAAGTTAGAAAACTAAACATACCTTTAAAAAGAGATTATTTTGAAGAAAGAAATTGAAAAGAATTCAGAATAAAGCACAGAAGGGAGCTCAGATTTCTCAGTTCTCAAGCTGTGACAATTGTTCCACTACTTATTTGGAATTTCACTAGTCAATTAAAAAAACCCCAAAAACAACAAACCAAAAACAAAAACAAAAACAAAAAAAACCAAACAAAAAAACCTAACCAACTAAAAACAAAAACAAAAAAAAACAAACAAAAGAAAAATCAAACAAAAAAAAAAATTGCACCATGAGAATCAAGTTTAACTTTTTTCCTCTGGAGGAAAGCAGTTGTGTAACTTTAAAACTCATATGAGACAACAGAAATCTGAATATCAACAGAAGCTTCATTGTTCCCGGAGAAAAAGAGATATTAATTGCATCAATTATTTACCAAATATTCAGGTAAAAATTGACTCTCCAATAAAATTTAGATTTATGGCCATGATTTTAGATTGATTGATTGATTGATTGATTGATTTTTGTATATAATTAACTGTAGATTAGGAGGGGGTTGCCAGTTTGCTCCTAAGGATAACATCAGCTTAATGAATTAACTATTTATTTTTTTTCTTTCTATTTTGTGCCTCATTCTGATTAACTATTAATCACAGACAGTGATCAATAAATAGTACCGGAGACATATTTCACTACATCATCAAAATTGCTTAACTCAGGAGCCTTTCATTATATTTTCTATCCCCTGTCAAGCGGAGGAGGGGAGTGATAGAGAAGCTTTGGTGGGCATCTGGAGTACAGCCATGAACAGCTCTCCACAGATCTGTGCAACATAAAATCAAGAAGGCATAGAAGAGTTTTGAGATGTTTTCAGTTTTTAGTTACACTTACAGATTAATCTTACAAACAGCATGGGCCATAAACTTGGCTGCACACTGGGCTAGGGGTTGATTTTCTAAACAGCTGAACTCTTTCTGGAAAGCTTTTAGTTCATTTCACTTAAGTATTTCCTTTTTCCTTCAATGTCCAGAAGGATTCTTTCTCTCCCTCAGCTATGTATGTGCTGTTTGAGGTGCTGTCAGGTACTACAGCTGGCCAACAGCTGCTGCTTCAGACCTGAGCAAATCCCCAGCAGTGTGTGTACCTGCTCCAAACAGGTCATTCTAGTTACTCTGGGTATTGCAAAAAAGCACATTACAAGCATAGTACGTTATTAAACAAAATTCAGTATTATAAATCCCTGAACTGCATTAGGAAAACATGCTTAAACATGCTACAAATTTAGTCCTTGGATGCCTTGCTTTGTTTTCGTTGGGGTTTGAGCTGTTGTTGTTTTTATGTGTTTGTGTAACCTTCATATGAAAACTTCTCCAATTTTCAGACTTTTTCTCAAAACCTGGGTTTTGAGAGATTCTTTTACCCAAGCTCCAAGTTGGATAAATGCCAGCCAATTCTGATCTGAGGGATGTGAGCTCAAGCTGCTTTGGTAATCCTAATGAGAGTGCAGCACGGTGCTAACAAAGATGCACAGCTTTCAGACTGAAGCTGGCTGGCCTTTAGCCAGCTCCGAGCACACGTAAAGTGAGAGTAGGTTTGTCTGCAAAAGGGCAGGAAGATTTGCTGTGACTTGCAGTAAGTCAGAGTCCCAGGACTTCATGAAATGATCCCACTTTGCACAGCCAGGTGTTGAATGGCAAAATCTCTGAAAGCATCTGTGGCTAATGTTAGAATAAATATGTCGTATATCAAGAGACCTTCGCTGGCATAATAAGACTGCCAACTAAACAGAAATGCAAGAAGGAAAAACAAAGTCCCAGTGAGATCTAGGAAAGTAGGAAATGTCTTCTTGATATCAGGACTATACATGCAAGGGTTTTTGTACCCAGAGAGACAATATTAAATGGGTTTGAGGTACAAAGATAAAAATGGTTATTCATTAGAAGTGGGAACCTGTTATCTGGACTATTTCACACGTGGGCAATTTGGCAGCCACTTATGTTAAAATAATCATGTACTTGTACCAGACAACACTTCAAATAAATTTGAAAAGCCACCTGTGTAACAAATGGGAATGCAATTCCATAATTTCATATTTACATGATTTTAAAAAGTTTGGAAAATGAAAATTTTGCAGGAGATAAAATATGATACAGGTGGTTATGAGAAATTATATTTGTACCATTGTGACAACACATTTTGTCAAGCCACATCACTTGAGAAAACAAGATTTTATGTGTAAGCATAAATGACAGAACTTGAGAAGATTTTGTCTGTTTCTGTGTGCTGTTTTTTATGGAAGATAATAACTTCAAACAAAATAATGTTTACTTATGACTTCAGACTTCTGCAATATGAAATGTGTGATATTTTACAATAATTTCAGTGACTGATAAAAAGATGTATGAAGCAAAAGTTTATAGTTCTATTTAACCTAATCAAAATCAGTTAAGAGCTTCATCAATATTAATTCTAATAATGCTGCCACTTCTAATACATACAAAGAGGTAGTTTTCCTGTTGTTATGATACTATATCCATTTGGATGGAGGGAATAAACAGCACAAGATTTTTGTTCTTATATAAGCAGGAACTAAAAATTTCGAAATGCTTATTTTGCACATACCACATTTTGAATTGTGGTACGAAAGAACAGAATAAACAATCAACAGTCTTTTTCTGGTTATTATAACACTTGTGGATTTTATATGAACAACATCCAGTTGACTAGAGCTCCTTATGTTTGGAGTAAAATTATTTGAGTTCACACCAATCAGCTTCTTCATACTTAGTAGGCAAACAAAAAGTGCCAGCAGATTTTGACTATTGTCTAAGTGAATAATACCAAAAGTACCAAATAAAATATGCTTCTATTTCAATGCAGAGAGATATGAAAATTCTCTGTGCTGATCACACACTTCTTACAGTGTAGTATAATGTGCAATGCATCTTGTGATGTAATTCCATGATATTTTCATCATCTAGCATCCACACAGATTGTTTGGCACCCAGATATATACAGTGAACATGTCCATACCTGGGGAATGCACACGTATATATTCATGAACAGACACATATGTCTAACAAACTAAAAAAAGGGTTATCGATCAAATACCCAAAGTGGGATTTTACACACCATTTCTTGGGATAGGCTGCTGAAAAGTACTGTTAGTAGAACAAAAGTGTGTAATAAAGCACTCAGAATGATTGTAATGTAAAGGAAAAAAAGACTCTTGATCTGTTTTTTAAAAATGGCGTTAGCAGCTATCAGACGCTCTCCAGTGGGAGGACATTATCTGGAGGTACGCAGATTGGCCTGGTTAATTCTGTCTAAGTAATTGTCTAAAAGTGCCAGTACTGTTTGCTCAGTTGCTGAGTCCCTCTATAGTCAGAGGAGAGACAAGGGTACAGTAATTTCACGACCATAAGGCGCACCGGACTATAAGGCGCACTTCTGGGTTTGAGGGAAAATTTTAGTCAAAAGGGGTGCGCCTTATAGTCGTGAAATTACTGTGATTTCAAAGGGAAAATTATCCTGCGTAAGTCTGATTCAGCTTTCTAAGAGCCTCAGTCTCTCCACTTGTGACAACCAACACACTACCACAATAGAAGATTCAGTGGAGGAAGGCAGGAAAGATGAGCTCAAGGCAGGAGGTAAGGTCACCAGTCACTGTAGAGAAAACTAAACTGATTTCAACATGGCAGGGACAGGAGGGTGACCTTTCTGGCAGATATCCATTGTCCCAGTGTGTCTGCAGGCTGTAAACAATGTTCCCCACGATGATTAGGAGACAGCAATGCTTCCTGAGCTATCCAGACCATCATACACCATCATACACCAGCTGAACAGTTAATGAGATTAACTTCAAACAGAGAAATAGGCTTGAGCTGGCTTTCACCCACTTGCTCCTTCACAGCGCTTGGGGACACTTGGTGCCATGACATGTTGGTGAGGACACAGGGATCAGTAATGGGAATCTTGTTTGTGTTGTGATTCAGCTGTATATTTCAATCCCTCTGTTATGTTGTGTTGTGATTTCAGAATATTGCAGCACTACTGTCTTATGTCAAAATCACATGTAATGCCAACTATCTTCAAATAAGTAAATTTGATTCTAAACATTAAGCTCTCCTTGTGTAAAATATCTCAAAAAACCCAGTCAGACAGTACTGGACTCTGACACCACTGAACATAGGAGGCAGTAGGACTCAAACTGCTTGTTTAGGAGATGGGCAAGTCTTTAAATTAAGATGTGATGAATAAGGGACAAATGAGATGTTCAGAATTCAAGTCACTGGATTTCAAGTAGCATGGTGCCTAATGGGATTTCAGGGACTACACATAGATGGTTTTAATCAATATAGGAGAGTCATTTAGCAAAGAATACAGCGTAATTCCATTTTGAGCAGCATTTTTCCAAATGGGTGTCTCCATATATACTGGGTACACTGGCATTCCTGGGGTACTTAGGATCTTCTGTGGGTGATTATCTGTCAGTGAGCAGAAAAAAAAACTAAGAAAAAAAGTCTGTTTCACATCTGGGCCTTACAGTTTACCAAGTAATAGACTTTTTCCAGGTAGTTCTGTGAGTAAATTATGGTCAATGTACAACCTCTATATTAACTATAATATGTAACTATATTAATCACATTCAAGAAAATGCAAGTGTTCTGTATGTTACGATAAAAAAGAGAGACAGTACTATCAGTACAGGAGTTGCACTTCAGCAATCGCTTCTGGCTGTCAAAATAACTGATTCTAATAGGAAGATTCAATGGAGAAGAGAAAGTGCAACCATATATTATGCAGGGAAAAAATTCATCACAGTATCATGTAATTTACAGACCAGTGAATTGATTGGCCCAGGTTCCTGAATTTTTAATTTTATCTGCTGTCAGTACAATCACTGTAGCTCATGCCAACACCATATGTTACCTCACATAAAGGCCACTCCACTTCTGGGTGCTTTCAGATAATGAAGATCTAGGAGAGTTCTACTCACTTGGCTGAGTCATTTGTAAGGTTTAAAGAAATTTGGCTCTGTGTTTTCATGTTTCTAAAGACTGTACTTGGTCCACCAACAGGTGTGAGTATTTTGTAGGAAGACAGATGTATAAACAAAACATTCTTGCTTAAATAAAACTTTGGGGAAAATAAGTACAAAGAGGGAAAAGAGGGATAATTATTCCAGGTAGATTTGTGTTTCCAATTTAAAATATTCATAAAAGTAATTTGAAAGGAGAATCATGGAAGTAAAATACTAATGAGAGTGGAGAATAGAAGGTAATTTTATATTTTATATTTTATTTTTTATATTTTATTTTTTAATATATTTTATATTTTTAATATATTTTCTATTTTCTATTTTCTATTTTCTATTTTATATTTT
>PYHW01009637.1:3022246-3042399 GCA_013186435.1 Turdus rufiventris
CAAAACCAAAACTGGAACACAGCCCTGACTTTTAGTTTGGAAAGTGACCAGAAATGCTTAAAAGGAGCTGCTTGAAGACCTTTGAAATTTTATACAGTAGTAGACTCAGCAGCTTCTCAATAGAAAATTTGCTAATTTAATCCACTCAGATAATTTCATGTTTTACTGCGGCTTTCCATTGGCTCTATTTTCAAAACGATGGAAAAGCATGAAAGAACTGAAATATGTGCCATGAGATTGATCCAGATCTTTTTTGTCACTTCTGTCCCAAATGGTTTTTTTTAATGGCAACTCAAAGCAGAGGGAAAATCCATTATATAGTACAGATATTGCTGTGCAAACATGAACATGTGAAATTTTTCTTTTTTACTAAATCATTGTGACACCATCTGCTCACCATTATTTTCATACTGCTTGACCTATTTCCATATATCAAAGCAAAACCAGTCAGAAAACAGAAAAAAAGTCACTTGATAGTAACAGATGAAAAAATAGGATTTTTCCTGCTGTTGCTATGATAAAATTTTAACCCATCCCAAAGCTTTACTGAAACAACTGCTTAAACACAGTATCTATTTTCTGTATTCCAAGACAGTCTATTCACTGCTAATGACAAAGACCAAATAGCCACACTATTCACTCTTCAGATACACTCATAGTTTTTTGGAGCCATACATACTCACATCAGCAATACAGCAAAATGCTGGAGACAGAGCTAAAGAAAACAGCCAAAATGCATTGAAGTCAGCATACATGTAGATTTTTAAGCACGAGCAATGAAGACACCAACAATATTTAATGTCATTTCCCCTTGACTTCCTCAAACCAGGAAGAGAGAGGACAGCAGCAGGACTGCTGCAGCTTTAAAAAGTAAATGAGATGCATGAACCCAAAATCCTAATTCAAATACTCCATTTTCATTCTGAGACTACATCACAATCTAACAGTCAAGCTTTCTTAGAGCCCCACAGCTATTACAGGAGGATATGCCCACATTACAGTGTATCCAAGGCCCTGGCTACTTAGATCACTCAAGCAGTGTTGTGCTTACCAGGGTAACATGCCCACGTTCCCTTTTTGATGGAGGTGGTGCATTGCTTTCTCTCACAGGACTTAATCTGGATGCAGCAGAGATGTTTCCATTGGTAAGGTATAGGTATGTTCACAGAAAAAGACATATTTACAGACCTTGTATTTTTTTTTTCAAGGAAACTTGCCATTTACGCTTTAATTAAGTATTTTGGTATTCTGCTGTAAATAGTATATTCAGTTTTGCAATAAAATTTAACATCAGCACTAATGAATAGGAGTAACATTTGAGATGTGATGGAATAAGTAGACCTAACATAAAGGTAGAAGACTGATAATGACCAAGCCAAAAGATGAAAATGATCTTTGCAGGATGAGTGACTGGGGTAAAATTAAACAAGTCCAGGTAAGTGACCCTGGTTAGTGTAGCTATGTTAATAATCTTACTGGGTCACTAGCCATCTGGAAGTACATTTAAGAGGATGTGGCAGTACTTGGGGCATTTTCTGTGATGCTGCAAAGTCACACAACTAGTTACACCAAATGGGAACCAAGCCCAGTTATTGCAAAGTGTCTTTACTTGGCTGTGCAAATTATTTCTGCTTGGCTGTGCTCGTTTGGGTTGAGGTAGTTTTCTTCACCATGGCTGTGTTTTGTACTGTGTTTTGGACTTGTGCTGAAAACAGGGTTGTGGAGATGTTTTCATTATTGCTGAGCAGTGCTTACACAGAGAAAACATCTTTTTGTACTGCCATGCTGTCAAGGAAGTTGGGGGTGCATGAGAAGGCACACAGCCAGAACAGGTGACACAAACTGACCAGAGGAACATTTCAGACCATGGAAAATCACATTCAGTATATAAAGCAGGGGAAAGGAGAAGGAAGCGTGGGACATTTGAGGTGATGGTGTTTGTCTTCCCCAGTCACCATGATCTCCTGGATGGCTGAACAGCCTCCTAGCCCAAACTGATTCTCTCTTTTTGCTTTGCTTGTGTGCATGACTTTTGCCTTCCCCGTGAAACTGTCTTTACTCAACCCATGAGTTCTCCAGATTTTACTCTTCCTATTCTCTCCTTAATTCTGAACAAGTGGCTGCGTGGGGCATGGATGCTGACTGGGATTAAAACAAGGCATTAACTAGCCCAGCTTCTTGTGTTAGTGTATTCCATACCCTTTATTAGAAAGAAAAATAAAATCTATGACCTTGGCTACTTTCCTACAAAAGCAGCCCTTTATCTGAGGATACAGAGATGAAGGATGTGTTGAATAAAGCTATGAAAGAAAAAGCTGCTCCATAGAAAATGTGGATGTATTGATAAATCCCCTATGAGTTTTGCAGGCTGGCAGGTATGACAGAAGGCCTTCTTTCTCTGGAACGGTGACATTCTTAAATATCTGAGTGTATTGAAAAAATCAGACTCTTGGACAACAGTATTTTGGTAGCACAAGCAGATTAAGACTGTGACAAAATGTAAAAGCAGAACAGAAGAGAAATAGACCTACATTTTTCAATTTTTTTCTTCTAATATTTGTAAACTTGTGACTGGAATACTCTGATGGTTTCCATTGTGTTAGAGTGTACACAGACATCATATGAGGACTTTTTCTTTAAGATTGCAGCAATCTCTGCCCCCAAATTGCTTATTATAAATTTATATAACACAGCTGGTGTTCTGTAGAAGCCACTAGGCATTTGTTGGCACTACATTGAGCAGGTGTATTTACAGTACTCAAGAGAAAGTGGTGTAGTTTTTTTTTTTTACAATTCTAAAGCATCTGCATGGTAAAATGAAAAAAAAAAAAAACACCAAAAATAAAGTCTCCACTGCCTCAATTCATTGAGCAAATGCTGACCATTTAAAATTAATTTACCTTCAACTGTAAAATTATAGTCATTTATGTTAACTGCCAAATGAGGGAAAAGGAAGAGCAGAATGCAATTGCCCTGGCTATTCAGACATTATAGAGTGGTAAAAACTATATGAAAGTATAAGTAGGAAAATATGGCACTAAACAATGTTGTTCAGTTCTGCATAGAAAAAGAAATGGACACAACCTAGGTCACTTAGGACAGGTAAACCTAGGAAAGGCTATGGCTTTATTACTTGAGAGAACTATTCTTAAAAACACCACCTGAAACAAAAAATAGCACCTTAACCTACTAAGAGTGATTGAAGCCACATAAACTAACTTTATATTTATAACTAAGTGATGCCACAACATTGAGTATTTATTATTGAAAAGTGATAATGAAATCCATGTCTGCAAAGGAAATTAATTAAAAATAAATTTTTAAAAAACTGAGAAAAAAAGCTAAAGGCACAGGAGACAGCAAAACCCAAAACTATCAGCATTTCTTATCACTGAAATGTGCATCAGTAATACTGCATTTTTGCTTACTTTAATATGCCAAGACATATTCCTGGAAACAACTTGAATGAGGAAATGAAAAAAAAAAAAGCTTTTCAAGACAGTGAAGAGATTACATGGCCAAACTACTTGCAGCACAAAGCTTACTAAACATGCAGGAATTATTGTGTGATTTTGCTTTTGCTGGCAGAGCACAGCTGAGGTTCAGCAGAGCTCTTCTAGGTCTATGTAATTTTATCTGGCTAGTTGGGGTTTGTTTAGGTTGCCTAAACATAAGAGTTTCGCACAATTACAGATATCTACTCTTAGAATTCATCCTAAATGTGGCAATGGATTTACTGAATGTCTTTAAAAGACTTAGTAAAAGTACATCCTCCTTTATGCAGCTGAGAGCATACAGGGATCCCAGTCATCCTGGCTGTCACAGAACCATAGAAAGATTTGGGTTGGAAAGGACCTTAAAGATCACCTAGTTCCAACACCTCTGCCATGGGGCAGGATCACCTTGCACTACACCAGGTTACCCAAAGCCCCATCCAATCTGGCCTTGAACACTTCCATGACAATCTTGTGGACCCTGCTCTGAAAGCACTACAGAATTGCTTGAGACCCTCAAAAAATCTAATTAATATAAAAAGACTGATTATTTATTCTAGCATTTTGCAGTTTCTGGTCTCTGCTTAAGAAAAAATATTCTATCCATCTAATAGTTTCCATACTGAGAGATTTATTTAAGATAAGCCATGCATTTGTGCATAGTTCTTGAAGTCAGAATTGTAAAGGTCCTGTGTTCAATGCCCTTAAGAGTCATGTTTCAGCCTAGTATAAAGCTTGAAAATCTTTTTTTTTTGTTGCAATGCAGGTCAAAAGTGCAGATCCTGACAGGTCACTAGTTCCTCACTGATGGTGAAATACACTCTGCTGCAGAGGAGATTTCTCAGTTGCTGTTGAAAAATATTGATGCCTGCAACCTGCTTAGGGGCAGGCAATTTAGGCTCTACCTCAGCATAATCTCTACTGTTAAAAGCTCCATTTAAAAATATTCTTCACTAATATTTTACTTGTTGCAAAAAAAATTTACTTTGGGGAGGGTAGAAAGAGCACAAACAGCTTTTCCTCTCTCCTTAGATCCTGTAAACATACTTACTTACACATATCCTAGTTTGGAACATCAAGTCCACCTTCTGCTTTTGTAAATCAGAGTCCAGGAAGAATTTTCCATTATAACCCAACAGGAGAAAGATCAATAAATGTTGAACTTGAATGTGTCTCTGAGTTCCTGCTAGACAATAGTTATGAAAAATGCTGACTCCAACAATATGGAAGGAGTCTATGCTTATCTGTAACAAAAGAAAGAAGGCGTTGTTCTTCCTGTTACCCTGCATTCTATTTCAGAAGATTGCTATCCTGGATGTTGGAGCACTTGCTCAACTGTCCAGGTTGATTACTTGGTAACAGAAGACAGGAAAGAAAGATTTATCATCATAATTAATTATTTTTGCCTTGCATATAGTACACTGATGCCATCTACAGACAAAAAGCATTCCTAAATGCATCCAATTCCATCTATGAAGGTTATCTCCTGGATATTAATAATATGTTCATTTCACTGACTAAGACTGGAATACTAATAGTTTAAGCACTGGAGATCAGTTCCTCCATGACTGAGATCAAATAAAAGGCTCTCAGCAGTTCGGCAGAAACTGAATCAGGCCCTGAAACAGTTTTTCTTATAATACCACAGTCACGCCACACACATACATACCCCCTCCACACACACCATCCTTTCCCCTGCAAACCAAATTATTTCCTCAAATTTTGCTGCACAAGAGAAACTGTTCCCTTGTGCCCAGATGATATATATTGTTTGATTTGGACAAGCTGACCAAAGTCTTATAAGACGTAAGCTATAGTTTTTCCTGAGAAATTCCAGAAAAATACTAGAGGTGTAATTAATACAGTCAGGCACTGCCCTGAATTGCTTTTACATTCACAGATCATTCAAACCTTTGGAAGGTTTGTCTTCTACTCACTTTTCTTCATTTGGAATTAAACAAGTGCAGTCAAAACTGATCTGGATTTTTGTTTATGGCCTTTTTTTATCCCCTTCTCTTAGCTTTCATTACATCTCTTAGAGAATTCGACTATCTCACCTGTCACTAAAATTTTGTCCAGTATATACTTTGTACTGCAAAAACTGCAACTCTCGATTTCTGCAGATACCATCCTGGATCCAGGCGTAGTCACTAGTTCATTTCCAACAGCTATGCTTTATTTGCATTTCTAGTGGAATTGGCATTGAAAACTACTGCCTCCTGTCCAAGGTCTGATGAGAGGAGGAGGTTCAAACTTAGATAATCAGAAACCTGAGAGCATGAATGTAACTGCAGTGCTCTCCCTGCTCTAAGACTTAAATAAATTCATGTAAAAAAAACTTAACAATCTTTATCATGCATCATCATATGCTTGCAAACATTTTGAAGTTCATTGTACTCACAGGATTTTTTTTCCAGAATGGGTAGAAACAAGAGAAAGAAAAGCAGCCCTGAGAACAGGCAGCACAGGTACAGGGAAGGCAAAGTGCCTGACCCTCCTGGGGTCATCACCTGTCCTGGTGGCTCTGTGGGTGAGGGGAGGACATGTACAACCTACTCCAGCAAAGACTCTGAAATGGTCTGACATAATATTCTTATAGCCAAGCTGATGAGATATACTTTGGGTAAATGGACTGTTAACTAGTTGTAAAATTGGCTGGACCACTAATTTTAGTGAGTTGTGATCAGTAGAACAATGTTTAACTGAAAAGCACTTCAACGGAGTCAGAATTAGGGCTGATACTGTTTAATGGTTTTACTAATGACCTTCATATATGAAGGAAACACACTTTCATCAAGTTGGTGGGTGGGTGATGTCAAACTGTGGAAGAGCAATCACAGGCTGCAATTGGGCTGCAATTCTGAGGCATCCCTGATTTGGAGATCGGGACAGCACGAATCCCTTGAAGTTCAAGGAAGGCAAAGGCAAAATCCTGCTCTGACACTTCTAGCTGGGCAACTCTATAGGACATGTGCTTTCTTGGTACATACCATGAGCAGACAGGCATTACTGTGAGAACCTGCAGTATGAAAGCACACATTAGGCAGGACTCCTGATTTCTACGACAATGCTAATACCAGGAGGTTAAAAATTAGACGAATAATAAATTTAAAATCCTAATCAACTGGGCTACCCTAATTTCATTAAATACTTTGTCCCATTCTATGCTGAGTTTAATAGTAAAGGATACAAAGTATCCTTATCAAAGTAGAAATCTGCATACACATACTTTGCAAAATGTCAGTTTTGTCGCTTACGAAGATAGGAAAATTTTGCATAAAGAATATTTTCAGACATTTGCATTGCAGACATATGAAAACATTACAAAAAAATCCCTATTTACTTGATTTTTTTCTTTTAAATGAAGAGAATAGTAAGAACAGTCAAGAAATGAGACAACATTTTGACTAGAAGATTTCTACTGAAATTTTAGGAACATCTATAGCCTGGATGAACTTTTCATGATGTCAGATACCTCAGACAGATAAGAGTTACATCCTGTGTTTGACATCATTATTTGGTGCAACCCTAGTAAGTATAAAAGCTCAGTAATTGTTTCCCTAGATATAGAAACTACGTATTTAAACATATGTTTATGTATGTGGGCTATTAGGAAGAATGGCATTAACCCAAAATGGACTTAACATGTTAACATGAAACACAAGAGAAGCAAATCTTCAGCTGTGAAAGGTATAATAAAAAATAAATTTTAAAAACATAAAATAAAAAATAAAAGTAAAAATTTAAATTTAAATTTAAATTTAAAAAGAGAGAGAGTAAGCTAAAGGAATAAAGGAGAAAAACAAGAAACAAGAATAGAAAATATTGAAATTGTAAATATCCCTGGATTTAAGATGTATGAAGCTGAGAACTCATCTAAAAATGAAAGAAAAACCTGAATACATTAGTTGAGGACAAGAAAATTAGACAAGGGGATCACAAAAAAGGAGAAAGAAAGCCTGATTAGACAGGAGGAAAAGAAAATATCATTATCAAAAGTTTTCTGTGGAAGAAAATGTATACAGCATCAAAGTTTGGAAAGATGAATTCCAGTCATCAGAATGCTGGAGTGAGCTGGAAGATGATGAAGTGAGGATTAGCACCTCCAGATAAAAACACATACCAAGAAAGATTTCATTTCTTAAATCTCAGCAACAATCTAAGATGAAAGCAGGAAATATACTTGCATAAACTAGAACAGAATATTACTGTCCTCTCTTTAGAAAAAGATAATTACTTAAATAGAAGGAAAAGATAAACTGAAAAATGAACAAAAATAAATGAATGTAAATGAAGGTGCTATTAACCATTAGCAAAGCACAAACATGAGAAACAGGAATAAGGATTAATCAACTTTAAATAGAATTTACTAAGGCTATGAAAGGAATAATTTGCTGCTGCCAAAAAAGAGCACATGATCAAAGTCACCTGCTCCAACCCTAGGATTCTTATGTTGGCTTCCCAAAGCGGCTCCAAAGCCAAAGCCTTTTTGCACATAATTTCTCCAAACAGGCAAAAGGGCTACCTTGACCTGGTTGAGTAGGAAGGATCTCATTCACAGCAAGAAAAGACCAAAATGGTGACACCATGACACTGAGCCTGTCTGGAATGTTCACCTAGCCAGGGAAATCACTTTGCATCATCTTGGAGATCTTGAAAAGCTGAACTTCAAACATAAATTTCACTTTGAACCTCTGTTTAAGTTCCATTGCAATAAAAAAAGCAAAAGTGCATTTTCCTGGAGTCATTTAGATGATGACATATCTCAATGCCACCAAGAAAATTCTTACCACCTCGATGTTATGAACAGATAATTACGAAGCAAATATTCCGCTGTAATTGCTATTAAAAAAAACAAAAGTCACCCAAAGATTTAACAATTGAAAAACTAAAGTAAAATATAAGCAGCCTATGTCTTTTGGATTTTAAGCAAGAGACTGGAAGCAGGTATTTAAGGTATTTTGCTATGTATATTTTGGCTGTTTCAGACTTGTTGTAACACCTGGGTTTCTTTTGTGCTGAAGACCACAACCTAGGTATGGAAATAACCACTAAATAGCCAGAGGAAGGGCTAAATTACAGATAAGGAGAATTGGACATCTAGACGGTGACAAAAAAATATTACAAAAATTATTACAAAAATTGTTGCAACATTTATAACATAATATTTTTAGAGGAATAGGAATTTGTAATAGGAAACTGTTACAAATGTAGATGCAGCAAAAGAAGGAAAAGTCTACCTGGTTATTACTGAATCAAAGCCATCTTAGCTGGATATAGAAGATTCTGCAGCATAAAGTTTATGGGAAGTTACAAATAATCTGTCTAGTCTATTAAATATGGTGAAGAAAGGATTTAGAGGGGAGAAAAATCCCAGAAAACTGAAGCTGAAACTCAGTATCTGATTAATGAATAGAACAAGAAATTTAAGGGTCAGCTGTGTACGTCTGTTGCACAGTTTGCACTGAGCACTCATGTGCGAGCAACTGAAATGTTAAAGGTTAATGACTCAAACAATCAGCTGTTTGCAAAAGCAGCAGGTACTTTGTTGAGGCCAGGTTTGCATCTCTCAACCAAAGGGGAGGAGAAGAATTTCTAGGTTTGTGGTAGCAAAACCTCTGATGTGCTCAAGAACAGCCCAGGTGCAGAGGGGTTGCCCTCCTCCCACCACAGGATGACTATGCCAAACCAACCTTCATTTTGCAACAACCTGCGTTTTTATCCAGGTAAGGGAAAAGGATGATAAGAGGAAGTCCCTTTGGAGCTGGAGCAATGCTATATATATATGTAAACACCCATAATTCAGGGTCATTTCACTCTAATCCACTCCAAGGGATCTATCAACAGGAACCTCAGTTACCCTCACCTTTGGGGGTAGGTCGTAACACCATGGCACGCTACCTCCAGTAAAGCTGAATTCCAAGGGTGCAAACAAAGGCACCGTCAAGGCTCAAGCATGAGAGTTAGATTGGAACTTCATATTTGGATGGAGGGTGGAGGATTTTGTAATTGGAGAACTGATACACCGGACATGCATACACACGGTGCACATTCCTTTAAACTCTTGTTTAAATTCCAGAAATATGTTGGCAGGTGTAGCAGCTCAATAGTTTCAGAAAAAAACTTTTTTCATTTCTTATTGTTTTTATTTTCCATTTGTTGAGTCCAATAATATTGCCTTTCTCTTACTGAAACTTTGAGAAGCAAATCAGTTAATGGGTAAATGACCACCTAACAATACCTGACTGACTGCACAAGGCACAAACACTTGTAAGTTCTCAAGTGCAGTTTGGTATTTGTCTAAATTGCAAATGTTTATAAGGTAAGACAAAAGGGCACAACGTCCATCCTTTTGCTCCCTTGCCTGATCATTCCCAAAGAACATCCAGGAACATGCCATAGGACAGCAATCATGGCATTTTCCAGCAAAGTGCAAGTGTGGACAGTTACTTTGCTTTTATAGATATAGCTCAGAAGCTGAAGACATGGGTTCAAAACTTCAGAACTGAAAAGAAGTTCACTATGTTAAACGTAAAACATCAGTTTGTTATCATGCAATTGTATTCCCTGAATCACAAATAAAAAGAAAAAAAAAGATTTTGAGTTTTCTAATACTGACACCACAGATGCTGTTACCACACAGTGTTGCCATATCTCAATTTAGAACCTAATTCAGAATGCGTCTGTTTAGGTGTCTTCAATTTAGGATACACTGTAATCATTTGCTTTAATGAAAAAATGAGCAATCCAAACCCTAAACAATCCAGCAAAGACAGTGAGAGTTTGGGAGATGGAAAATTGAAGGAAAGATAATTACTTTCAAATGGTGAGTGTCCAACACACAGAGAGCCCGAATATTCCAATTCATTAGCTGGTATATGTGATCTATCTGTATTATATTAAATTGACATTTATGTGCTGTGAACATTTCCTGACACCAAGATAAACAGGTGTGAAGCAGCCCTTGCCTGTGCTAGTGAGATCTCCCAGCCTTCAAAACAGGGTGATTGCAGCATATTGCTTATTGGGAACAGTGCCTAGATCCTTCAAACTCCTAAATTATGCCTGGGAATTGCTTGGGGAAGTGCCAGTTGATACAAATCAAAACTCTTCCAGGGACTGTTCTAATAACCTAACAGGACAGATGATATTTTTCCAATGCCCTGATACATTCCTGAACATTAGTTATGTTATAAACACATATAAAAAATAAATAAGTACATATACACATATAAAATCATATTTAAATGGTTGCTCATGTGACCAGAAGTTCTGCTTGGCCAGGCACTCCTTATTTCACAGAAATCCTAGTGAGAAATTTCAAAATATAATTTTGCTTAACCCACCTTCTCCTGCCAGACCCCACTGGAAACTGTCAATAGGAAAGCAGGACTTTTGGGAATGGATATCAGATCAGTCCATTCTAATGGGGAATTTCTACTTATAGAAATGACAGTTTCTGGATGGGGAACTGACTGATACAGCACATAACAATAATTTAAACTTATTTATTATTGTTTCTGAATTTCAAATACCAAATGAGCAATCATCATTAATAAATAAAAAAGAAAATTATCAGCATGCTGGCTTCTATAAGAGTATTTAGACATAAATTATCCGGACTCTAGTCAGAGCATATAATTTATTTTAGATCTATAAATTCACTAATACCTTGCAACTCACTTTGCAGACTTTTCTTCTCTGCAATTTAAACAGCATTGCTATTATGGGCAATAGGAGCAAAAGAATTCCTTTACATGTAAAAGAAATGGCTGCCAAGGCAGCTTAACACATGTGAACTCCTTCTCTTTGAGCTGATCCCTTTATTTCTGGATCTAACACACTCCATAATATTTCATAAAAGCTGCACAGTCCATCAAGTCTACACTGAGTGGAATTTCTATGGGGAAAAAAAGGGATGCAGTGGGAACTTTTTAAAGTCTGTCCACTGTTAATGAGTACCATCTGGCTGGAAGACAAGCAAAAAGCTGCTGTCTTGATCAAGTTTGGTATGTACCTGCTTTTCTTGTGTTCTGAAAAGGGAGATACACAAACTCTGGACTGGCACTTTTTGGGAGAGGACCTTTTAAAATAAAAAGATAACAAGCTTTAAAATTGCAGAAAAATAAAAATGAACTTACTAGTCATTTCCCTGGGCTCCCACTGCATATGCCATATGCAAGGCAATTATTATCAATATCATTATTTCTTACAAGATACAGATGAAGGCACTAGGGCTGCATACAATATTCCCTCAGCTCTGCCAGAATGGACGCAGCCTTCCTCAAAACAGTGCTTGTACTCCCCCTGAATGACAAAGTACTCTGAAGCAAGTCATGTTTAATAGCAGTATGTGGGGGGTAACCTCCACATGATGCTTTTTAGCAAATAGCTATCTAATATAATGCTACCCCTTAGTGCAACCACAGACATGTACACAGCTTGTCTATACTCAGATGACTTAAATCCTGACAGGAATTTGGCTGTAGTGGGGTTTTTATTGCAGCCAGAATTCTGACTACTCACCCAGGTCCCTGTTTCCTGGACTCCACACCACCTAGTTTCAAATCAGTTCAGTACTTATGCAAACAAATAAACTGGACAGTGAGTTGCAGTCATGTCACAGAATCAGAGAAAAACAGGATTTAAAAGGAAAATCTGGAGATCATCTAGCTCAATCCCCGTGATAGAGCAGGGTCGCCTAGAGCAGGTTGCACAGCATAACATCCTGGCAGATTCTGATTACAGTAATTTCATGATTACAAGCCGCACTGACTATAAGCCGCATCTCCCGGTGTCGGCAACATTTTGTCCATACATAAGCCACACCCAATTATAAGCCGCTCTGTTGTTCACAGTGAGGACCTGCATGCAACTAAGTTGCCAAATAGAAACAATCATGGGATCGCGGCGTTTACTGGCTCGGCTTGGGCCATGCGGGTTTAGCCCACTCTGGGCTGCCGACGGGGTCAGGTAGCCCAGCTCGGCGCTGCCGCTCGGCCGGGCTGCTTGGGACTGGCCGCTGCTGCCGCTGGGCTTGCTCGCCCCAGTCCAGCACTGCCCCGTGGTGGCAGGTGGAGGTGGGAGCCCCTTGCCTCCCCCAAGCCGCGGGGATGGCAGCACAGAGCCCCCTGCCTCTGCCCCGGGCTGCGCTGCCTGAAGGAGGGAGCCCCCGCCTCCCTCCCACTCCTGTGCTGCCAGTTCCACTCGCTGTGCAACAAACAGAGTAGCCAATTTGTAACAATCGTGCAAACCTGGGTTTTACTGGCAGGTGCTCGGCTCGGCACCCTGGCTGGCACTTCCGGGGTTGGAAATTTCAGAAAAATTTTCACATATTAGCCGCTCCTGTGTGTAAGCCGCATTTCCAGGGTGGGAGCAAAATTTTAGTAAAAAGGGTGTGGCTTATAATCATGAAATTACTGTATCTTCCAGTGAAGGGAACTCCAGAACCTCAATGGGCAGCTGGTTCCAGTGTTCTGTCACCCTCAAATTAAATAAATCTTTTGTTATCTTCAGATGAAACTTTCTGTGTTTCAGTTTATGCCCACTGTTCCTTGTCCTGTTGCTGGGCACCACTGAAAAGAGTCAGGCCCCAAATTCTTGCCCAGCCTTGAGATATTTAAGATTGCCAAGATTCCCTCTCAGTGATCTCTTCTCCAGGTGAAATGGTCCTTGTATGTAATACAGGTATAGATGTCTATAAAATACTGGTGTCGCTAATTAATCCATTTCATGGAGGCATTAAATATGTATCTGAGTCAGTGCTACATACAGCGACCATCACCATTATTAGGCATCACTCCTTCCCTTTTCTCCTTCCTTTAAGCTTTGGTTTCTTTCTGCTGATGAAGACTGTTAAATCCAGAGGTCTTTGGTGTGGGTTTTTTTCTTGGCTAACTCCATGTCAGCAATAGGCTGAGTCCCTGCTCTACCAGAAGCCCCTATAGCCAATCAGAGTGTGAAAATACATTTAAGAAAAAATGATGTTGATACCTTTGCTCCATTTTGCAGTTTCACTCCCCATAATCTGGAGTCTCTGGACTGGCAGTACGACATACTGCTATTGCATCACGAGACTACAGTGGCAGAAATCTTGGCAGCCAGACAAAAGGTAATGACAATTTCAAAGGTACAAGGCTCTTCTTGGAGCTGCTGAAAGTGACAGAGTTGTCAGTGGAGTCATAACAGAAACACCTAAGTAAAAAGAAAAACACCACCAATAACAGCAACAAAAAAGAAGATCTTTTTTCTGTAGATAACTAAAAATGAAGGTTAAAAATACAATATATATAATTTAAATAGAAAAAGTCTTTCCCAATACTCAGGAGGTTGTTTCTATTAAAGGAGCTAGCAGAGGAGGGAAAGTGATTTTTTTTTTCCTAAGGACAGAATAAATATCTCTAACATTAAACATTTAATAACCTGTCAATACCAAAGAGTAAACATACAAACACAGATGGTATTCTGTGTTACTGCAGTGTAAATGCCTCCTGAACTGCAAATATTTACCTGTTCCATAATCTGGTCCTTAAAAAGAGAGATATATTTTCAGCCTGCAGACCGACTGGGAATTAGATGCCATACTTGGTTATGTAGTGTGTTGTACATTTAAAATTTCCTTGTACTGCTCAGAAAAAAATACACTAAAATGATACGAATTTCCATGTACCTGCAGACTGCTTTGCCATGACCGTTTTTAAATTACTGAGAATTTAAAATTTTTAGTATATTAACCTAACAATCAAGACAAACATGCTTAAGAAGCAGATGCTGTATTTTATATTCTGTTTTGTATAGAAAAAGCTGTATTCAAACATGAGTCAAGCTTTCTGATACTAATATTGTGCATCAAAAAATGAAAATTACAAATCACAAAGAATATAAAATCCAATGCTTTAAGTTCTACATATGTATGTACACTTTATACAATATTTACAAAGTTGCAGATACAGGAAGGAATCCAAGAGAGGAAAAATTCATTCTTGCATGGGTTGCTTTGATTTGCTCTAAAATGCTTCAAGCATGCTTCAAGCATGAATCTTTTAGCAACTTCACCTGTAGTGGCATGGGCAAGGCAAGGGTTAGAGGAGAAGTGGCCAGAGGATCACTCCAAAGCCCTTCAGGAAATCTTCACTTCTGATATGTGGTTTCAAGAAAAAGCAGAAACCCTCCTGTAGAGTCTCTGCAGCACCTGCGAGTGCAGCAAGAGCTCCCCCTTTTGTTTTCACAATTTTTAACCACTTTGCTCAATTCTGACACTTGAAAAAAAAGATGGGGGGGGGTGGGGGGGGGAGAGAGAAAGAAAAAAGTAGCTACTGGGCCCTATGAGACAAGAAAAAAAAACCCACGAAAAATAAAAAAAAAAAAAAAAAANATTTAAAAAAAAAAAAAAAAAGGCGCAAAGATCCCCCAGCCCAAAAACAAACCCAAACTCCAAGTTCTTTATTTCAACAGAAAACATATAACCAGAGTACTTTAGGATCTTTACAAAATCATCTACTTCAAGCCAAACTGGACTTGCCTAGAAAACAGGCTGTTGTGAAGCAGTCAGAATGGGGATAAGTGACTTTTCAAGGCAAATACTTCAGAAAGCCTGTCTGATTAGTCAGAATCCTTTATTCATCCCCAGATCAAACCCCAGAACCTTCTGAAAACAAACACCTGACATTTCTTTAAAGACAGGGATTTCTCAAAACTTTTATCACTTCAGCCGATAGTCTGGACACTGAGCCAGGGTCTCTCAGTTTGGCTTCTTTACTGAAAATTATTGAAGTTGATTATTTTTATTGAAGTTGATTTATTGAAAGTTTATTGAAAGTTGTTTGAAGATCTTAAGAATACCCTATGAAAATCAGTAATGCACATACACTGAAAAGCAGTAAAGATAACAAGAAAGAGGAAACAAATCTGGAAGGCCATTTAAGACATCATCTAGGAAGATTTGCTAAAACCTCTTAAAAAATATGACCAAATGTTTGAGTAAGAACCATAACAGCAATTTCAGTAACTATAGCAATTAAGGTAGAGACTGTTAATTCTCTTTCTCTGGACACAGACTGAGGGTAATAAGGAAGATTTCTTATGGCACTCCATTACTGCTTGCTTATGGTAACATGCCTTAGTTTCAAACTATAGATGCATGAATCAGGAGGAAAGTTGAAATGCATCTTATTTTTCCAGAGAATGTTTTATCTCAGTCTTGAAAAAAGTAGAAGGCCCTCCTATTAGCATATTATTGTAAAGGGGGAAAAAATTAGAATAAAATTTAAATGCATTTGCACATGCTGTAGATTAACTAATGCTTTGTCTCAATTATATGTTTGCTGTTTCAGTGGACCTGGTAGGGTGCTTCAAAGTTTCTGACTCATTTAGCTGTAGCTCCACAGTGTGGCCAATGTGAGAATATACTGAAGGAGAGAGAACTCTCCAGCAATTTTCCAGTTGCTATGTGCCTTCATTCTCAGTTAGGTACCAAATGGTTGTTCCATAACCTTCTCTCCCAACAGGAAAGACTACAAGCTAATGCAATCTGCTAATAGGCTTGAATTAATTTTTCCCCCAATATTAGTTTCAGGAAGCTTAGCATCTTTGTTATATCCTGTAAAATGATGGTTCCATATAAAACATCATAATGAAAAAAAAAAGTAAATTCAATTTATATAGTATTGAAAAAGACAAAAGATAAATCTGCCTAGTAGAACAGCTTTTCATTTTTTAAGCAAATTCATGCTCTGATAAGACAGGAACACTTTATATCTGAAACACTGTAGACATAATTTCTTTTTCTGCTGGAACAGTCTAAGTGAGATAAATACAATACTTTGATTTGCATGTCATTGATCATTAAATTCACTTACAAACAATTATTTTCTTATTCTGAGTTATTTCTCTGAGACTCCTAAAGGTAAAACCATTCAGATTATTTGTTGCAGTATCTATGTGTGTGCACTTGTTTAATTCAAAGCTGGACCACAGATGTAGATTTAACATTCCCTGAGGGTGACTGGAGACAATACAGATCTATTGTTCATTCAGCACAAGTACTTATTGAAATTAACTATTAGAATAAACACATTAAAAGTTCGTTCAGTGTTAACTGGAAAAAGTGATGACTATTCTCAGGGTTTAAGAATACGATAAATTCTGTGCTACCATTGCCAAACTGATTCATTCTAACAAGAAAGATTATAAACTGGGAAATTACAATACAGTTAAGGTTGCCAGTTTGCATTATTTTATTCCTAGCTAAACCTTTCAGGCATTCATAAATTGACCATAAAGATTTGCTCTGCCCTGGGGCTACTGTGATACATATATTAGGCTGACAATCTGTTACTTATTCAGCTTGCTATGTCTAGATAAGAAATATCACACGTTATCCTGAGTCTGCTTGCAAAGTCTGACAAGGGTGTATGGAGTTAAGAATCCAATGACAAATTTTATCCTGTCTTTTCTCATATCAATTGACAATGCTCTGTAAAATTTTGCTCACCCTGTATTGATTATCCTCATAATAACTAACACAGCAACGGTAATTTATCAGACTACTTTAGAAGCATGATTTAATTTACATTCATTATACCCCCATAAGGCAGCTATGTAAGTGACGTTACCCTTACGTGGGGAATCAGAGAAAGGCAAAGTGACTTGCAAAAGGCTGTACAATGATTTGCACTGCACACTCACAAGACCAAGACTTTTCTAACCAAATATCCCCTCTTCTAGATTCCAGTTCCTGTCACATTTATTGGTCTAGTGGGAGATGTCCCTGCCCATGGCAGTGAGGGTTGGACCTAGATTATTTTTAATCTCCCTTCCCATTTACACCATTCCATGATTTTGTGACTTTATGATAAAAGTCTTTGATACTAAGGACAATATTTTTACAACATATAAATGTAAGTGTACTGGTGTTGTGAAGATACTTTTTTATTCACATTTACTTCTGTGATTAAAATTAAAGACTGGTCCTGACTTAGAGCTTTAAATATCCACTATGAAGTCATGCTGGCAACATCAAATATACAATCCTTCCAGTCATCAAGCATCTGAAGTAATTGTATATGAGAGAGACAGTGAGAAATAACATTGCTTTTTTCAAGTGAGTCTGATAGTTCTGAGAAAGCTTTGGGTATTTTGTGTTTAGCTGTTATTACCAAACCCAAAAGCTGTTAGCAGGTGCATTGTAATAAACTGTCATCTTTCCTTCTGCTTTTTCTATGATTACATTGAATTGAATACCCTGAAAAGCAACCAAGATCTTAAAAATATTAACTCATTATATGTGTTCAAACTTTTTAAGTTTAATTTTTAAAAATACCTGAGAAAATTACAGTCTTCACCAGTATGTGTTGTACAAAAATAGACATTTCACTTCACTTTATATGGTGTCACAAAGACTTCCTTGGAGTTAAGCCTTCATAAGAACTGTTTATCCTCTGCACTGCAGCATGATCCTTGCTATCTGTAGTCTGATTCCCTCACCATCCTGATTTAAAGGATGTAGTGGTCTCTCACACCTGCCTCATTTAAAAAAATTTGCTTGAATGCTTTAGTTTTAGAAAGGTTTTTAAGAAACCTAGTATGGTAAAAAGAAAGAATTAACTATATTTTTGAAGGAGAAGGATGTGAGAGAAGGAGAAATAGTTTTAAAAAGAAATGTATTGGACATTTCTTTAGAAGAAGAAAGTCCTGAAAATTATACAATAATTTTTGTTTGAATTTTTTTTTTAATGCAGTGTTTGCCAGTATGATATGTAGCCAAGGGAACACACAGCTTTGCTGAGTTTCAAATTATTATTATCTTTGTATCTGGGGATTTATTTATCTATGATCAGCTGAAGTAATTGAAAAGAGTGCCTTTAAGTTCCACTGATAATTGCAGCCATATCCTTCTTACTATGCTCTCTGCTTGCATGTTTTTTGAGAGCATCTTTTAGTAGCAAAGAGCATATAATTTCCTTTTATCTTCCATCGCCACTTCTTGCCTTCAAAGGCTGTGAATATATCCAGTATTATAGTCTGAACAATGAAACATTTGTTTTTGTCTGAAAGCATAAAATAATATTGGTTCAGGCTTTGTATCTATGTTTCACAGACAAAGAAAAAAAAATCCAAGTAACTTTACCTGTATTATAGTGCCATATAATATAGCATGTAAATATATTATTATAGGATAAAAACAGCTTCAGACCTTTAAAACACCTTTAAATCATCTAGAAACTCGCTAAGAATCATACCAATTAAAATAGAGAAGAGAAACAAAGGGAAAAAATAAATCCACATGGCTGAGTATTCTCATTAAACTCAAAGTCTGCCAATGAATATTTATCTTTATTCTTCTACCTGGAAGGAAGGCTGAAGAAAGACTGAGCAAAAACACTTATTTCTGTCAATGAGGCTCAGTAATCAACTCTATCACCAGAAGTCCTCTTTCTGCCAGCTGTCATTCAGATGACAGGTTATTTCAATATATCAGCAGAGGGCCAGCTGGCAGGGGGATAGAAATGACAGCCTTGCTTGAGTAGTGAAAAATATTTTCAGCAGAATTAGCAAGGCTGAGGTGCCTGTATATGCCTGAGGATACAACTAAGGCCAGAGGAGGGATGCATTTGAGCAAATAGGCAGATTGATTATTCTAGTGAATGTAGAGAAGCATTTTTTTTCCAAATAGCATAAAGTATGTCACTCAGAGGGAAATTAATGTTTGATCTGTTTGACAGGCTACCTTTTCTCCTTTATGTTTATTTCCTGGTGTTATTCTCCTGTCTCATGCATTAAACTCCTAGAAGTTTCAGCTCAACTCTGTTTTATTGCATGATATACAGTGGTTTCTTCAGACTTCCTGTCATCTTTCTGATCTTCCTTTTCCTCCCTTTTCTAAAACATCTTTAGGGTCCTATTTTCTTCGTTACTTCAGATTCTTCTCAGTCTCTGTAATTTGTTCCCTGCTGTGCATTCATTTGACTTCCAATCCTCTCACAGTTTTAACTGTAGCTGACTTTAAAATTATCTTCTTAAGGATCAACTTGTATTCCCAGAACTTCACCACCACAATTTGAAGGTCCTATTTGTAGTGCTGCAGTCCAATTATAAGAAACTTGCACTGACTTTACTGGGAACTGGAGGTATCAGAAATTGTTGAAATTCAATCTCTGGTTGTGAGTACAGGCAAACGAAAACTGGACTTTTATCTGCTACTCATTTAGTGCACTTCTTTTATTTATCTTCAGGTTTCAAAGTCTCTTTTCAGTATTGCTTTTTAATCCTGGCTTTTTTCCAAAATCAAATTGTTCAAAAACTACTGAATTCTCCATTTTCATAGGCAGAATGTGGATTTAAAGTGACAGATTGGAAATTAATTTGACTTGGAATTAGCTGGTGTTCTATATCCTACTTCCTATTTTCAATTGCAATATATTAAATAACTATTTTCACCTTTAAAAATATTTTTTTAGACTTCAGAATGTTGGGCAAATGATACACATAGCTTCTATTTCCCGCAATTCCCTCAAAGCAAAAACTTAATTAATTCTAAAATAAAACTTATATTTTCTATACCTTTTCTATATCTTTTCTATACCATTTATATCTTAAGTCACCTGAGCTATTTTATATATTACAGTAAGCACATAAATCTTCTGTAAATTGGACAAAAGA
>PYHW01009637.1:3042580-3070400 GCA_013186435.1 Turdus rufiventris
CTAATGGTATATTCTAATCTATGCCTAGTGGAATCTTCTAGTCTATTATGGTATAGATTTTTAATTTTAAGATGAGATTTCAATAACACGAGAACATTTAAAACACAGCATCACCTTTCCATTTTGAGACTGTTTAACAGACATGGGGTTTAATGCACTTTTTTTTTTTTTTTTTGCATAGGTTTGTTTTCCTTGCTAATAAGATAGTGAAATCACTGCAAGAAACAGAAAATTGCTACATTTTCAGGCATTCCTATAATGAAATTTCCACTAATCTCACTGATGATACCTACCTTCCTTTACTGGGATGCCGACACTGAACACTCACTGAAGAGATTTACTTACCATACTTCTAATGCCATATGCTGCCAGGTTTTAGAGGATAACACAGCAAAATGTAACTTTTCTAGGCAAACTAGTGAGCTCCTTTACTGGGTAAAGAGAGGGCCTAGAAATCCCAGTGGTCACTGAAAGGCCAGCTGTGTCACATCTTTATCCACAAAATATTCTCAGAGAGTGGCCTGACTCCACATTCTTTAACAACCTCAAACCAGCTTGCATCCCTAAGAGCCATGCTGCTATTTTAAAAAGTGCAACTAAGCAAACTGCAGACACAACACTTCTCTGTTTCTCATGACAGAAGAAGAGATGAAAGTGCTGCTAATGCTGTGGACTAGCAGAATTCAATATTGTTCAGTATTTGGATATCAGAGTGACAGGTACCATATCAATATACAGAATTGCTTGAAAACATATAAAAAAAGAACAACTGATCAATGGTAAACTAGTCTTTAAAATGCATGATTGCACTATGTTACTAATAAAGGTGCCTTGGAGGTAATGCTAGTGAAAGCACAGATGGGTTCTGAGTACCCTCTCCTAATTCTCTTGTGAATTTAGTGCATTATAAGCAGAAAAGAAAAAGGGAGATTCTTCTGAGATTGCACACTGGAGAATTCCATGTGCAGCTTACATCACATTCATTAGCATGCTCTTTCAGACACAGAAGAAACATTAGAAGATACTGTAGGAAAATGATCATAAATGAGCCACAAATCATTAAATTAATTTTTTAACTTCTGGAATGCATCAATCCATTTTCCTTCCTATTATACTTTCCCTGACATAATCAAAGACTGCTTCAAATCAGAACAAACCCAGCTAAGATGTAATGTATTATTCAGGGCTGGAGTCAGACAGTTTCACTGGGACAGCTGCACTTCATGTGCTCAGCATCCCCAAATCCCACATCTCCCACACCTGTAGTATCTTACAAAAATTAATATTCCCATGGTGGTATCCTTAAGGTTACAAGTAAAAAAGTAATACAAGGGAAAAAACAAACCAAGCAAAAATTATGACTCTTACAATAAAATTCAAGAATTTATGCTTAGAAAGAGACTTCTAAAAAAGACAGACATACAAAAATTGAATATGTTGTGGAAAGACTTAGGCGTTCTACTCCTTTTGGAAAAAACACATCTCTGCAAATCCACAGAACAATTACATTAACTTAAATTATTGTATGGAATGTGGTTTTACTATATTTAGGTAAAATAGTCAGAACCACTAACAATGTTCTTAAAATCTTCTGAAAATACATATTTTAAAAAGTTGATTGAATAGTCATTTCCAATGATTCATGAAGGTCTAGAGCAAAAGTTGAAGCTACCAAACAGAGCAGATAGGCACTTCAAATGCTGAGATGATTGTCAAAAGGCTACTTCTGAAAGATGCAAACTGATAAGGAAATTAATAGGACTTAAATCAGTATGGAAAGAAACTCCCTCATTTTGAAAGATAATGCACAATTCTGCTTTCACTGACCTGGCTAATAAAAAAGATTTCATGTATCAAATGAGTGCTTAAATATATACCAGGCCATTTCTTCCTAATTTTTAGGAATCTTTGAACAGGAAGAAAGAGAACGATCATTATGAAGTATTATCTCATACAAATATTAATAAACAGGTAAATACTTGATTGGCTGCATATTGTAGTTATCACTGTTCATAACTGTTTAGTTATAAAATTGCTCAACAGCCTCTGCATTTCCTGTATTTCTTTTTTCTCTGATACACATTGGGAAACAGGTAGTATGTATGTTTAACTCCACGAGATGTTGACAAGTTGAATTAATTACTCAGTTTTCTGAGACTTAAAAATATGGATGTGACCCCTTGTTTCAGACACAGCAGGCTAGTTACAACTGTGAAAGGATGCCACATTCAAGAAACTAAACTGGTTTAAAAAATTGTTGCCACTATGCAATGGTCTCCAACACAGATGCTGACTTTGTCAGCTTTATTCAAATTAATTTCTTTTCCTTATCTTCCTCCATTCTATACAGTTAGTCAATTTGTCCTTTTAATAATTTGTCTTATGGTATCTTTCATCTTTTGTCACCCTAAGTGAGCAGTAGTGAAAAATCATATGCACAACTATTCCTGCTTGCTACAACAAGATAATAGTCTACAGTTCTGGTTTTTCTCTAAATATTACTCTGTAATTTTGCCATACAACATGGGCTCTGCTCAAACTCAAATAGTGCCTTTTCCTCAGAACACTTCCATCTAATGACTGGCACTAAGCTTGAGCACAGCTGAATCACCAACCAGATCATCAGACACTGGGCTGCTTTAACTGGCTTGGGCTTTAATCAGGGCATGGCATCCCGGTGAACACATCATCCTACTTGGATTTTGGGAGCCTATCCGTGGTGTTGGACCATATATATATATGTATATATCACCATTCTGGTTCTGCTTGGTCCATCTGATTTATGTATTTTTTTTCTAAACAAACGGTGTCTGGTAAGTTATTAATCACAGTTATGGAGAGTTCATTAAAGGTTCTTCATGTGAACATCATTTACATAAATTTCAATGATGCCACGTCCACCTGTACTCCAAAAAACTTCAGTGAGGTGAGCCTGAATTATTGTAGGTTGATACAAAGATAGCTCTTGTGACTCCTGCACAACATCAGTAGGTGCACTGGGGTTTTATGATATTGCCAGAGAGGAAGAAAACAGCTGATAGGGGAATTTAGGAGGCATTTTTATTAACCTTTTTGCTCAATTGATGGGTTTAAACCACAGTTCATACAAAAATTTATGGAACCCAGTATAGGTCCTCACTCTGCATGTTTCACAGTTACAAGCTTAATCATAAATAACATGTAAATAATTTACATACAGGTATAAATGCATAAGTAGCTGCTTTTATGCAAAAATAATTAAATTTATACCCTTTGCTATTTCAGCTCTACATAGGAAACTGTTTCCCAATGGTTTATAGACATTCCCAATATTCATATACAATTGAATAAAAGAACATTATAGAGTCTGACAATTTGCAGGTATTTTAATTTTTTTCTTTTATACACTTTATTATTTGATATTATAATTAGTATTTTGGGGAAATGGTCAGGAAATTAGTATGTATTGAAATTTATTTTTATCTAGGTAAGGGAATAGATTCAATTGGCAAGATGAATGGGAGGAAGATAAGGAAAATGAGTTTAAGAACCGAATCTTATCAGTCAATATTTGCTTCCCTGTCTTTTGCAATTAAGGATTTATAATACCCTCTAGAATGAAGAAGAACCTACAGCTTAAAATTTTAATAATAATAGCAAAATACAAAGAGTAATGTAGAGCACTGTACCCCCAAAAATTTTTAAATTAATTTTAAAAATGGACTAAACAAAGGAGTATGAAAATTTTAGAACTGGAAGATTTCAAACAAATAAATGTTTTAATAGGAATATTTTGAGCACATTTTAATACCTCAGATTTTTTGTGTAAAAGCTTTTGCCCATAGTTTGACAAATCATCATCTTCAATATTAACATTCTCAAATATGTGACTTGGCCATAATTTCCCATTGCTAGAAATTTTTCAGGTAATACTTTACTACTCTGTAACCTTCATTCCCTGCAACTACATAGAAAATACTTAGAAACCCTTCTAAAGTTTAATTGAATCTTCACAGGAATTGCTCCACTTAGTATTTCTTTCCCAAGGAGACTGGCATTTAAATTCCATAATTTTTGTGTTTATTTTATCTGCCTTTAAAGATCCTTCATCTTTTAATATTCTTACCAACAGTAATTTGAAAAATCAAATTAATCATATGTACATCATCTACTTACTAGTAAAGGTGCTGAGCAAAACTTACATTGTTTTCTGTGATAGCAAGAGCAAAAGGACAAGATTTTAACAGAAAGAATGAGACATAAAGCTTCCTAAGGAAAAGAATTCTAATTTGTAGGTTTATCATTTTAATCACTTCCAAAATATGATGGTTATGCTTTAAAAAAAATGGAATTTTGATTTTAATTAGGACAAGTTTATCAATACAATAAAAAAGGAATTATTCCTCTTGTAAACCAAATGCACATTCTAACTAAACAGTTTCTAATAATTTAATTATGTTGGAGTCCTGAAATGGATATTTAATCTAAAACAAAGGGAGGAATTTTTAAAGTGCTCTAAAACTGCTTTGACAGGTAGCCAAATAGGTATATTTTAGATAAACTCAACCAGCTCATGCTGCATAAATATGATTTGATAATGGAAGTGTAAACACTACTTTATTGTATCCAGTTTACCATCATCACATGTCTGATATTTGTACCAGAGACTGAGATGGGGTTAATACAAGTACAGTGGAAGAAGTCAGAAATTAAGTGACAGACCTGTGTATCATTACACTTATGGTATTTCCATTTCTCCCAAGATCAGACTTGCGTATTTAACAGAAATTATTTTCCCTATCAAGTGTACTTGATCACATAATCACAGTGAGCTACCAAACATTGCAGCCACGAAAACATGATCTTCAAATACAACAGCAGAACAAACACTGGTAGGTGTGATTTAATATTTAGCTAGGCTGCTGCCACGGAATGGCACCTCCACATAGTGTAGGCTGGACATGCCAGCTCAGATAGGAACCTTCTGCAATGCACTCCTTTAAGCAGGTAAGATATGAACTGGAAGAGTTTCTTTAGTTTAGCAGAACCACACACAGGATAAGGGAAGATGGTTGATATGGACACACTGGTCAAAACCAGGAAGGGACATGAGGTACATAACAGCAATTTAAAAGTCAGGTAGACGGTGGCACAAGAACAGGACATTCAGCATTCTGCAAGCTGTGTAGCAATGTCTGAAGCTCAAGTCCCAGGTATGACACCTTAAAGACCTCAAAGTAGCTTTAAAAATATTTTCTATTATTCTCAAGAGCCCAAGCAGTGGGGGGAAAAGGAAGAGAGAGTAGACTCTGACCAGTTCACAGATCTGCTTGGACAATTGACATGGGAGATCGTTCTGGGGAAAAAACACATCCAAATCAGATGCTTCATCTTATCCAAGCTCAAGAACAGTCCATTTTCTTGTGCAGGAAATCAAGCAAAGGAGACAGGAGGCCTACATAGAAGAACAAAGAGCATCTGACTACCCTCAAACACAAAAGTCTGTAGGAGGTGGAAGTAGGCTCAAGGCACCAAAAACAAATAATGGGGTACAAGGATGGAGACAAGTCAAAACCCATCTGGAGTTAAACCTGGAGAGTCACAAAGGATAAGAAGGGAAGTTTCTTCAGGAGCATCATGAGCAAAACAAAGCCTGAAGAAAATGTGGGACAGAATAGAGCCCTGAGAAACCAGCCTTAGGTGACCCTGCTCTGAGCACAGAGCTAGACTGAATGTCCTCCAGAGGTGCCTGCAACCATCCTATGACTGTGTGACAACCTCAGGACACTCATCTGCTATACAGCTACAAAATCCCTGAGCCATGGCTGACTTCAAAGGACTTCATGTCCTGTTCATCAGGAATCATCAACAAGAGGATTCCTGCTCACTTTTACTTTTTCAAAGGAAATGCGAAGAAGTAACTACAATTTTTATCCTAAATCAGATGAAGACTTTTCTGTCCTGTGCAAATGCCTATGCAATAATAACTGATTAACAAAATACACCAATTTGCACCTTTACTGTTGTGCATATCAGAGAACATAGAGAAGACCACTGCCTTTGTAGAGAGAGAATGCCCTTACTATTAATATCATTATGGAGACACTTAATTTAATGTGGAGTAAATGGAGTGTTGCCAGAATAAATTAGATGGACCTGAGATATGTGACACCTGCATAAATCACCAATTATTTTCTCAGACATAAATATTATGATTTATCTCTGACCACTGTTACTTCTTTCTGTATCTTTCCCATGGTAATCTTGCTCTGTTTTCTGTTTTTATAGCAACACTAGTCAGTATTCTGGTGCCGATATCACAACAAAATGACATAAAAGAACTAACAACTAAACATATTCCAAACTCTGAGTGTGCCACAGCCCAGTACTGCTTTATGAAGACTGTATCACACAGCTCTCAGCAGGAACTTGCTTTTTCCATGCCCTGCTTACCCTGGGTGGCCATGCTATTCTGGCTGACCTTTTCTGTGCCCAGATAGAATGTATTCCAAGAGAGATGTGCTGGTGGGAAGGAGGAAAGCATGTATCACAGGATGCCTAATGTTGTGTATTTGCAGCTCTGATTGTGATGCAACATAGTTCTTCACCGTTCTTTGGTGATCTGTTACCTAATGAGTTCACCCAGTAAGTACACGACATTTATTTCTGTCTACCTACAATTACCAATTGGAGTTTTCCCTATTAAATTCCTTTTTTTTTCCCAGATATTTTTCCAGATATTTTCTATGCTAACCACCAACGCTGCATCTTCCATTCTATTTCAGCGTGGCACTGGTCTTCCACAGCTTAACCTACTCTTCCTGTCAGCAGATTAATAGTTGAATTACAGATTCAAATAGGTTACAAAACCTATGCTAATTTTATGTTAATAAAAGGAAAAACTATTACAGAAAAAGTTATTATTTTATAAGAAAGATTTTCCATTTTGACAGTAATCCCAGCTCATACAGTCTGATTGAGTGCCTGACCTTCTTTCTTTCCCTTGAATAGGCCTTTTTATAGCTTGTTTCTAGATATCTACAATGAAGAAGGGGAGCAAAACCTGCAGTTAATCACCTTCTTCTCCAGAGATCAGAAATGGGTCAAGTGTAACTGCCCAGTACCTGAACAAGTAGTGTTAAATAAAAAGAATTATTATCTTTATGTACCTGCATGTTGATGTGAAAATAAATTCGAATTTTTTTTTTAAGTCAGCCATATCTGTGAAATACAGCAGCAAAGTTCTTTCTATTTATTGTAAGACTCTTTATACAAAAATAAAACTTGCCATCCCTTGGTGAAAAGCACATGTGAAATATGTGAGTGACTATGCCATTTCTAAAGTCTCAATCAGTTTCTGCAACAGCTTAGGCATAAATACATTTTTATCTAAACATGAACACTAAAAGAAATACTGAAGTTATTGATTGCAAAAGCAGTGCTGTCTGGTTACTATTTATTTAACAAGTAACTCTGCCAAACAGAGAGTATATTCGTCAAAAACTTCATTATCTAGCACCCCAGCTTTGCAAGTACAGTAATTTTACGATTATAAGCCACATCTGATTACAAGCCGCACATCTGGGTGTCAGCAATGTTTCGTTCTTTGTCTATATATAAGCTGCACTGGATTATTAGCCGCACTTTCGTTCGCAGCGAGGATCCATGTGCAACTTTCACAAAGTTGTCAATTAGTAACAGAATCACAGGATCATGGGGTTTACTGACTCGACTCGGGGCCGTGCAGGCTCACACTTCTGGGTTGGCAAATTTCAGAACTTCATCCATATATTGGCCGCACCTGATTATAAGTCACACTTTTGTGTTCAGACCAAAATTTTAGTCAAAATGGTGCGGCTTATAATCGTGAAATTACTGTACTTTTGTCTGTGTGTGTCTGTGTGCGTGTGTGTGTGTGGTTAGACACGTAAGTAGTTCCTCTGATTTCAGCAATACTTTTCTGACAGCATTTACCTTCCAAAATGCCTTTTTCTTGTCTGAGTTTAGCAGATGACAAAGTCAAGGGAAAGGAAGCCTGCAAGAAAGATGAATCAGAGGAATTTGGACAAGGCTTTCTACGTTATCATGGGAGAAAAGTGGCTGCTTCTCCAAAAGAGCGGCTTAGAGAAAAAGCTTAATTCAAGGCTTCCCAATCACCTTCTTGCAGTGTGTCCAGCTCTGGCTGCTGTTTAGGAGATTAGCCTATAAAAAAGCCCAAAGTCAGATGCCTAAAGCCCAGGTTAAAACCATGCTCCATTATACCCAGTGTTTCCAGACCAGGAACTGAAGCACATAATCCACCATGTTGTGGCAGCATTAAAATGTATTTTTTAGTCGCTAAATCCACTTCCCTGACCAGACTTGAAATGTAAAGTAGCAAATGTGAAAGCCTCATCCCCAAGATATTTTAGACAGAAAAAGGTTCAGCTTTCTTTTTATCCATAGGCCAGACATGCAGAGATTCTAATTTCTGAAACATTTCCCTTCAGCAAGAAAAATATTTCATAATCAGTATTTGTGGTGATAGTGGTAGTGTTGCAAAGTCTTCAAAACACTTTCTATACTAAGTACTGAAAATCAAACTGCTATGATATAAAAAGTTACAATATTAGGCATTTTTAATTATTACATATTGTAGATCTGACAAATTTGCTATTTGGTTTTTGATATGCAAAATCGACACACACATATTTGGGATTGACATGCCTTTCTAACTAAGGTTTTGTGGGTAAGTATCATGTACATACTATGTCACATACAAGTGATACAAGCTTTTTAGTCTGCTTGGAGAACACATTAATGCTTTCTGTTTACAGAATTTTCATTTTTCCCATCCCATACGTGTCAGCACACACACAAAAAGAATATTGCTGTATAAATCAGGGTGATTACATTTCTAAAAGAATCTATACTTGTTATTATGCAAAAAATAAAGTCTTAGTTGTTGCCAATTTCATCATTGTTTCTCATGGCTTAAACAATTGTTGTAAACAGTTATGTATTTACAATTTTTAACCACTGTGTAATTTTAGCCAATTGCTCATTTGTTCTGCTGAGGAAAATGGTGTAAGATAAAAATTTCCCTAATGTATAAAACATGTTTGCCCTCAAAATTTCCAAGAGAATTTAAAAAGCCTTTTTGAAATATGTTCATGTCTTTGAAGACTGATACAGACTTTGAAGACTTTTCTCTGATTTTCAAAATATTTTCAAGTACTGAAATCTCCCCTTATAAGCACAAGCAGGCTTTAGATTCTTCAAAATTTACATTTGTTTTACCAGAATGCTTGTATTGGTAAAAATATTAAGGAGAAACTACTGCACATGGACTAACCCCATTTAAAATGTTACTTTATAAACAATGGGCTTCAGTAATTAGTTTTGGATTAATCCAAAGAAACAAACAATAATGATGAGATATATTTTAAATGCCTTCACCAAGCACTACATATACTTCAAATCTGAATGTATCTGTCACTTTACCTAGTCATCCATTACTTGGTGACATTACTTGGTGATGAAACTGAAGTATCCCTGACTGTGTACAATTTATTCAGTGTTCCAAGATTTCAGGCAACAGGATAAAACCATCCTGCAGTGTGATGTTTTTTCCAGCTCTGAAGTAAACACTGGGGAGTTTAATCCACTGTCAGAGACATTTGCCCTTTCAAAAAGCAATGCAATCTCTAAGACTGCAGAAATGCAAAGCAGCTGTTTCAAAATAAGATGAAGTAAGTCTATTAGCTCATTGAATGACTGCTGCACTCAGTAGTTCTCAGCAGTGGAAGAAAATCAAATCTAAGCTACCAAGAACATTTGGACACCCTTCTGTGAATCCTCTGCATTTCTTCCTTTTCTCTGTCTATCACAGAGTACAGTATCATACAGTTAATTTGATTCGTCTCCTTTGGTTTATTTATTACTGTTGGACCAGATAACCTTTTGATACTGTTTAATAGAATGAGAGGACTAGCAGATACACTGTCCTCAGCCTTCCCCTTTCAAGTTCATGTTTTCTCCAATAGTCAAAAATTTCTGTGCAATTCTGCTGAGATTATCCTTTTGTTCTAGATGATCACATAGGCAGGATTTTGAAATACATCTGCTCCTTACGTATAATAGAAAAATAATATCGAAACCTTATAAACCAGTAAGCACCTGGAAGATCTTGAAAATTATGATTTCATACCAATAACAACTTTGGTTGTAAAAACTCTAATTTTTTAACCAGTACAGCTATAAAAATTGCTGTTATAGCTCCAGTTATTTCAGAAGAAATGTCTAATACACAAAAGTTTTTCCCTTTATGTTTAAAGGATCCATTCTGCTGCAGGCATCTTTACACCCATAATACTGAATCCATACTGAGTGAATAACTGTACCCAGGGAGCAGAACAAGGAAACCTTAATAACAGGCTCAGCAAGGGATCTCAGTCATTCTGATATTCTTTTGTGCAAGACAGGCTGAGAATGCATAAGGAGCAAAAGCCACAAGTAATTTGTAGCATTTCACAGTTACATTAACACCTCTAATTGTAACTGACAGGGCAATTAAGGCTGAAAAACATCCCAGTACACTGCTTTGTACATGATGATTGTCCCACTGAAACAACAGAGCATGTACTCTGTTTGGAGGGAAAGTGTTTTACTTTATTTTCCTCCATTGAAGTAGATGTCCCAGTTCATCATGCCTCATTAGAGGTTTGTGTTGCTATAAACATGATTATTTCAAACAATCACAAGCCTTTATATCAAGCACATAATTTAACAATTCCCTTTTCAATACAAGTGTCAACAAGGTTCTTAAAAACAAAGAATGTTAATTGCTATATAATCCATTAAAATAATGAGTCTTAGAATAATGAANTTTTTTAATGAAATCCAGACTATTCACCTCATATGCCCGGGTTTACCAGGTTTTGTACACTGATTTTCCTACCAGTCTCCCTTCCTCCCACACACATGCACAGCTCCCTGTGGTGAGCCATAACAAGCTGTGTCCAATATTTGCAAGTAGCTAAATTATGTAACCACAAATTTATGATGTTTTTTTGTCTGTCAGAACTTGATGCTTAGGGCCCAATATCTACACTACAAATATCTGTGGGGCAGAGAATGTTTGATTAGATCTATTTTAATCCCAAGAATCTGAATATGTGTTAGTAGTCAGGCACAGCTTACTGTTTAGTTTCATCTAAAAGGAATTCTATTTATTTGGCTCAAGACTGTTCCACAACATGAACTGAAGTAACTCAAGATGACTGAGACATTTATGTCAAAAGCACATTTCTGATGCAAATTAAAATGTTACTGCAGGTGTACTTGTATCTGATTCTTTAAGTAGAAAGACAGTAAAAAGTCCATAATTTAGGAGTTTTAGTCTCCAGTTTCTGCACATATACTCAGAATTTAAAATGGGTGGAATTCTTTTTCTAGTTCGAGAATTCGCCCAAATCTTCGCTGATGACTGTTTATTTTTCTATTAATCATTTTTTAAATACATGTGTATATCAAATATTAATAATATCTGACCACAATTTGCACACCTGTGATTACAGAATAAAATCTTAAAGAATATATAAGAATAAAAATAGTCTGAAAGCTGAGTAATGAGGCAGCTAGTTCCAAAAATTAAATAAAATAGAATAATAAAATGATTGATCTTAGAAAAATAGTCAGATCTATATCCAAAATGTGACAGAGGTAATTTTAAGGGTGAGCAGTGGATTTCAGAATTGCTTTTGTGACCTTGCCCAACCTACACTCAAAACAGAACACTGAAGGGGGAAAAAAAAAAAAAAAAGGACACAACACAAACTAAAACCATAATTGCAAATGTCACGGCAATATATGAGCCTTTATGGACCTGAAAAGTGAATCCATTAGGATGACACCAAGATATGAAGAGAGCTAGAAAACTTGACATATAAAGAGAGGATGAATAAATTGTGTTTGCTCTGCCTGGGAAAGACCAGGCTGAGAGGGCATCTCCCTACACCATTTATAAAAACACCAAAATTACAGGTACAAAGAAGGAGGGTACAATCTTTTCACAAGGATGCACAGTGACAGAACAAGAGGTAACATGCATAAGCTGCTCATGGGAAATGCTGTCTAGATATATGAAAAGAAAAAGCACTTTAATATTAGAATAAACTGCTATAAAAATAAGTGAAATATCTGCCATTGAAAATGCTACTTAGCTTGAGAGTATCCTGAATATTCTAATACATGGCCTTGACTTGCTACAGAATTTGTAGCAGCAAATCCCAGAAGTCTTTTCCTAATGCAAGCTTTTCTGTGTTCCTGAGACCTGACTAACAATAGAAATTCTATGCACAAGGTGAAAACATATTATCTTTCTTTTCCCCATTGGAATCCTGAACTACAGCAGTTCATTCACATTTTACCTTGAAAATGATAAATAATAGAATGTTTTTGTTTGTTTTCTTTATTCACACTACAGACAATGAGAAAAATACAGAGACATAGGTTTTATATCCTCCCAAGTTTCTGCCTTATCTGCTACAACCTGTTTTCAACCTGGTAAAAGACTGATAAAAGGAGAATGCTAATGTTAAGAGGGCTTTAAAGAAGCAGAATCTCTCACAAGAAGTTTTAACATCCTCCACGAGCATTTGTAGGGAAAATCAGCCCTGCTCTACTCCCCTTCCCAGTCTTGATAGTCTTTGGAGGAAGAAACTGAAAAGTTGAGATACCAGGTAGTAGACTAGATAAGGTGGCTTCTTTTCAGCTGAAAATATGAGGGACAATTGAAGACATTGAGTTTCTGCTGCTTTTCATCTTTCTAAAGAAAGGAAGCACTCTTTGACATTGTTTGCTCAGTAACTTGGCTTTTGTCACAGCAATGGCCTAGTACAGACTTCCAAAGACAAAGGATTTACCAGATATCTCTCTCCATTTTTAACAGGTTTCCTCTGGACACTGTTGGGGTTGTGGACCAGGGCAAAGTGATAGCTATTCAGGGATTGATTCTGATATGGAAGCTACTGGTCACTGTCTTCCATCCATATCGCTCTTCCTCACAGTCTCAGAGTCATCAGCGCCGTCCTTTTTTTTTTCCTTCTGCACTCTAATTTAACCTTCTCTTCTGACCTCCTTTTGCTAAATACTCAGAGTATTTCCTTATGATACACTGCTTAAATACCAACGGCTGCCAAAACTTGCCTATATTAGCTTTGTACAGCAAATGCAAACACTTAGATGAAATAAGTAGAGAATGAGTCAGAAAATTCAGTAATATGAAGTGAAAAACAGGGTTGGAGTTTGGGTGGTTTGTTTTTCTTTCCTCAGAGTTGTGAGCTGCTTGTTTAAACATAACTATGGCCAAAAGATGTTTGTGTTAGAAGAGATTTTAACAGCAAATGGCATAACTTGCAGTTGAAAATAAGGCAATTTTTTTTCCCTAAAATAAAAGGCACTGTCGCAAATAACAGCTCTGATCCACTGCCACGCTGATGAGTTTTTACCTTCATGTAAATGGAACTGCGTTGTTGTTCCATGTTACATAGCATCAGCACACCAGTGAAACTCAGAAACATGCAGAGAGAAGGGACAAACACCAGAGCAAGAGAAACAACAAAAGCAATCAATGTTTCCTCAAAAAGACTACTCCCAAGTACTTGCTTTCAGAATAAAAGGCTACTGTGCAGAGAGTAAGAAGTGGTCACAGCACCAGCCTGCCAGAGTTCAAGAAGTGTTTGGACAACACTCTCGGCACAGAGTGTGATTCTTGGAGTGTCCTGCACAGGACCAGGTGTTGGACTCGATGATCCTTGAGGGTCCCTTCCAACTCAGGACAATCTATGATTCTCTGACAAGGCTTCTCACTTTTTTTGGGGTTGTGATCAGGAGAAGTTACAGTCTTTTCCACTGGGTGGCAACGTAGGATACAGCAACAGACACAACTGCTCTCTCCACAGGACCACCAAAAGAAGGGATTTTTCTCCTGTTGCTGTTTCACTTGTCAGTGCTGTGAACACGTGGGGAAAAAAAAAACCAAAAAAAGGCAGCTTTGGACACGGGTAATTGGTTATGAGCTAATCAGACAGTGCAGTTCAACAAGTATTAATATATTCCTACTCAAATTTTTTGTTTCTTTTTGATCATAATAATGTAATGAAATGCAAACTAAAGTTACCATGTGTTGGAAACTAACACTGGCTTCTCATAAGTGGTTTTGCACATGCTACAATTCTGCAATTATTTTATAACAAATGATTTTTAAAGTAATTTGAACTAGTAGCAAGAAAATGTAAGACACAAATAAGGTTTAAAAACCCCCACAAAGACTATGTCTCTGACTTCTTTAAAATACAGAATGTATTTTCTCTGACAAAATTCCCTAGAACATAATTACAGTATGTATCTGTGCCTCTTAATTGCCAGCAGACAGGTGAAGGTGATGGAGCATTATTCTCACATCCACACAAGTTTAAATGCATAAGCTCAGAATTATTTCAAACACACATATAAATGAGAAAAATTAACTTAATACACGGCTTACTTATCAGAAGATGTTTTTCTAGGACATGAGTTGTTCTCTACTTAGAGAAAGATTTTGTTCTCTTTCTATGAAATAATAATCTGTTTTATTCAAGGTCTATTTAATTATTGTGGGAAAATGGGGAAAAATAAGCCAGTGTAAATCCCAAATTTTGGGCATCGATGCAATTATTAGAAAAAACTGCTTGTCTGCAACTGCAGGATCTTTTTACATATGGCCTTTCTTCATGTATTCCAGCACAATTCGTGTACACAGCTGAGACAAGAGCTTTTCTTGTCACGAGCATCTGCTCGACTCATCATGTGTGCTGCATCTACCACTGAGAACTGTTCCAGTGGCACTGCTGAAGCATCTGCCACACAAGCGCTCTCTACTAAGGAATTCAGAGTCTAGAGGAATCTGAAAAGAAGCAGGGAGGAGCAAATCAATGAGCTCTAGCTGGAGCCCAGAAAACTTGGGGGGTTTTTACATTCTTATAACATCTAAGGGTGGTGCACAGTGGTGCACTTGTAACTACGGCTCCCTGAGGCACAGGGTAGAAATGACCCATTTCTGTACTTTCCTTTTGGTAGCCATGAAATATGCTTTGAATTGTCTCTACATGTTTGTGGTGGTTTTAACTGGCATAGAGCTAATTTTCTTCACAGTGGCTGGTATGGGACTGTGTTTTGGATTTGTCCTACACAGGGTTGATGTGTTTATTACTGCTGAGCAGGGGTCTCACAGAATCAAGGCCTTTTCTATTTTTGATACTGCCATGATGGCAAGGAAGTTGGGGGTGCATGGAAAGTTGTGAAGAGACATAGCCAAGACAGGTGACCCAAACTAACCAAAGGGATATTCCTGACCACAGGACATCATGCTCAGTATATGGAGTGGGAGGGGAAAGGAGGAAGGGGGATGTTTGCAGTGATGAAGTTTTGTCTTCCCAAGTCACTGTTACATGTGATGGGGACCTGCTCTCCTGGAATGGCTGAATACCTGCCTGTGCATGGAAAGCAGTGAATTTATTCCTGTTTTGCTTTGCTTGTGTGTGACTTTCGTTTTTTCTACTAAGCTGCCTTTATCTCTACCCCTGAGTTTTCTAGCTTTACCCTTCTGATTCTCTCCCCAGTCCCATTACTGGCGTGATGAGCAAGTGGCTGCGTGGAACTTGGCTGCAGGCTGGAGTTAAACCATGACAACCTTCCCTCAGGGTGCAAATGCTTTACCATTAGACTTACCTGTTCTTGAGGACAAGATTCAGATGATCTAAGCTGTGCACACTCCCAACTGATTACAGAGGTTAGAAACATCCAGTCCACTAGCACCAAGTAGGATGTGTCTGTCTCCATTGACTGCATAGGCTCAAGAAGCCCAAAGCAGATGTCTAAGTTTGCATAGCTATAGACGTCAGTTGAATCTCACCCCCCAAAAAATGAAGTTGTACGCTCAAATTGTTGTACACTTTCTTGTGCATTCAAACATAGCATTGTCAACATATGAATACAAAACAATTAACTACATTGACTGAAACATGAGCTAAATTAATTTTCATTTTAAATTCCTCACAGGTGTCATGCAAATAAACAACTTCTGGCTGTTTGATTCAACCCTTTTTCACTATAAATACATTCATTTAGTAAGCAATTAGAGAGGAAGCAGAGCCTAGTTATCAGGTCTTGAACTGATTGGTAAAAAATTATCGTTTGAAAAACTAATTCTCTCTATATTAAAAGATTTATTTGAAATTTAATGATTACTGTGAATCTCTGTGAATAGTCTGTGCTGTCAAAAGGCTGAAGGGCAGTCTTACAGAATGAATTTTTGTTGGGCTTGATCACAGCAAAAACTTTCCTGCATTATAAATATATGTCGTCCATGGCCAGTAACATTTATCTAGACATTATTGTTCAAAAATCCTCTCTAAAGGTTTATGCCACCTCTCTCCATTAGCTGCTGTCTAGCACCCCTGCACCATTCAACATTGGTCTTCTACCATTCAGAAATCACAATGTGTTAACTGACAATGTTTAATTATTGTCACTGGAAAAAAAAATCCTTATATATATATATATATAAAAAGTTAGGATTTTAAAATTAGTTTTTATTTATTTTGAACATCTCCTGCTCAAGGATTTCAGGAGGCACTGCCTATATACTTTTCTTTCTTAAGTAGAATAGAGCAAGTTGCTTTGATGTTTGTACTTAATAATATTAGCTGTCTGCCGTACCATATTTGTAGATTCCAGAAATACTTAACTAAACAGTGAAAAAATGCATTTTTATTAGATGTAACATAAGGCTAGGCTTGTTACTTCATCTATAACTGTTGTACTAATGTATGATTAAGATGTTTTAAAGACATCAGGGTACGAGAGTGAGGCATTATAAAATAAGCATTGCTGGGAAGCTGTTTTATACAGGAATATAAGCATCTCTCAAATATTGTCATTGTCATATTTGCAAAAAGGACACAAACAGACCGGTTTTTATAGCACTTTTTAAGAATTGCTCTAAGAACTGTTAATAATAGTTTTTAATAACAGTTTAAAATAACTGAGCCTCACCCAGAGACATTGTGGAGTCTCCCTCACTGGAGATATTCAAGAACTGTCTGGATGCAATCTGTGCCATGTGCTCTGGGAGGACACTGTTTGAGCAGGGAGGTTGGACCAGATGTACCCTTGTTGTCGCATCCAATTGGACCCATTCTGTGATTCTGTAGCTGAAGACTTAAAACCTGGAGTTCTAGATAGCATAACATCACCCACAGTGAAAACAGGCTAAGGAAACAGGGAAAATTAAAGGAAAAGTTAATCTTCTTTTCATAAACACTCTAATTCTCTCCAAATCTGTTTACTGTTTTATCTTACATTTGAACTGAAACTTTGAGAAACTATGTGAAACACAAGTTCAGTGCCTTAGAATATGTTCCATCCTTGACATACAGCACCGAGAAAGAATTAAACTGATGCTTCGTCTTGTGCAATTATTTCAAACAGCTTGGCTCAGTGAGCTTTACACATCACTTTGTCCAGAAGATCAGTACTAGCAAAAACAGATCAACAGTGTTGTATATTACATGCAGTATATGGATTAATATGGGTATCTAGTTTTCAAGTGAAATATCTCAAACTGTTAGAAATAGCTACTGTGGATCAGTCGACCAGCTGTAATACTCAGTCTTTAGGTTATTTTGATTTTGTCTCAACATAGATACTATATATTAGATTGAGTTACTAGATATTTCAAACTTTGATAACAAAAATTCTTTCAGACTGATGCCCTTTACAGACAAAGGGGAGAAACAAGTTCTTCTAGGAAGTTCTATCCAACTATTTGGAAGATTAAACTAATTGCATTCCACAAGGGTCCATTTATGTCTTCACTGACACCAAGAGGCCTATGCAGACATGACTTCTTCACACAAATACCTGGCGTATGTAAGATCAAGAATAACACAAGCTTCAACAAGGCAACCTCTTACTAACATAAGGCATAAATGTGTTTAACTTGACAGAAATTCATTCCTCAGACTTAGAAGGAAAAACTACATCTAATTACATAGCAGTACACTAGAATGCAATCTCTCCATACAAGCGATTTTCTCAAATATGCATAAAGATTCCCAAAAGTTTGAAGGAAGGTCTTGCTGATAGCAGAGATATCTTGTTTATTCTGAAAGAAAATTCATTGTGAGATTGGGCTGGTTTTTATGCTTCTTATTTCCTTTCTCAGTCTCATAGGTATAAAACATGTTTTTAGGAAGAATCTGCACAGACTCCTGTTGCATGAACATTAAAATTTAATTCAGGTACTTTGATCTGTTCTTCATATAACTTCTGATATCTTAGGCATTACCTGAACATGAAAAGCCTTCAGATTTGGATGTGACTTAGTGCTTGACTGGATTACATCCTTTTCATTGGGTTTTGCTTCAGACTTTTTTCAGAAAGAGTTATCACAGAAACACTCATAGCAGGTAGGCATTAACTGGATTGCCTCATCCAAATTCTGTATGGGATACTCCACTTTAAAAATTAAAATTCCTTCTGAATTAAAGTAGCTTTAGTTTGGGTTATTCAATGAACTGAGAAAAAAATGAGCTAACATCACTAATTTCTAAATTCACAGTCTTCATCAATGCAGCTTAATTTTCCTGAGAGCCCACATATGGACTAGTATTAAAAAACTTTGACCATAGAAATGCAGTGTTACAATGGAAACAGAACAAAATAGTAATTTAATGAATTTAAACTTTTTTTTTTTTTTTTTGCTTCCAATCATATAATTTTAAAAGAATACAAGTAGAAGCTGAACTGCTAAGGAAGATAAGAAACCAGAACTTTTATTAAGAAGGACAAAATTACATTTTGAAGTACATGCTTGTAGACTCACAGTTCTAAGTGGAAGATTAGTTTTACTTCATTAGAGAGGATCTAATTATTCTTTTGATTACAAAAGCAGGAAGAAAAATTTGATACAACTGGAAAGAATAATATTTATTTCTAGAAAAAATAATGAATAAACTCATTTTTGAACGCATTAATAAAACTATATGAATACTAATTTTTTATCATCTGTATTATATAAATGACAGTAAAAAATTAATCTGTACACACAAAAATCCATAGAATATTCATCAAAATAGGATTACATGAAGCAAATTTTTCTTATATAAAGAAAAACTTTCTGCAAACTTTCACACTTAGACTCATAGGAAAAATTAGTGGTTTTTACATAAGACTCTCAATCAATTTCCAGACCTCTAAAGGCACCCTGCTTGAGTATCTACATTATCTGTAAAAATGTAAAAAGGAAAACCCTCAGCACAATCTAAGTTTCAACAGCACACTTGCACAGTCAGTGCAGGATGCTCAATGCAAATCTGACCTATAGTTGTCAAGAGAAAAAGTCTTCAGCAGAAGTTACATAATAATACGAAGGTTGAAAGCAACATCCGTAAATGCTGCAGTGTTGAACATCATTACACTGACGTTTTCTCTCTGGACTGGTAAAGTTGCAGAGTTTATAGAAAACTGCTGTGGGCACTACAGTGAAAGAAGACCTCATACACAGTATTTCACAAACCAAAATATTGTTTAAAAATTAATTGAGGCCTGCTGTATCAAACTGCCATGGTTACAAATAACTTGGGTTTAGAAATGTAAAATGTTTCAGAGTATCAGTGTGTGAAAGAAGTCTCATTGTAAAATATCACTAAACTAACTATTTGAAAGAGAATCTGTATATCTAAGTTGAATTCAGAAAGAGCATATTTCTTTCCTAAGAACTTCAACAGGGCACAAACGCTCTGTCTAACATAATCTACTATGATTAACAATTATTTATTCTATGCAAGGTTTATTTTTGAACTATGCATCAAAGTCTATTGTATGAGTTTTCCTTGGTTTTAATATAAACCCTTATACAAAAAGAATATATTGTGTATATATATATATATATATCTATAGTATATATACAATATATTTTTATTGCCTTCATTCTTTCATGTTATGAAGTGTAGCAAAGTAGTCCCTAATTCACTTGGAAAACCTTTAAGAGTCATCATATAGCTAATCTTATATTGTGCTGTTTTTCTATAACTGTGTAAAATGAAAGACCAAAACCTTCCAAAATGAAGGTATGATGATACAATAATTCAGACTTGGAATATTGTTTGTTACTTCTCTTTCTCCTGCCTGCCTTTGAGTCTTCTGTGACTTTATAAATGCTACAGTTTATTTAACATTGTGCTGATCATGTTTGCAATTTTAAAAGTCAGTACAATTTGTAAATTATCACCAACCTAATAGAAATTAATTCACCCACTGTTATTAGAACACTTCTATAAGAGCCTCTGCTGTGCACAACAAACAAGTGCAATGATTCTAGGGCAAACACTACAGAAAATGCAATGTTTGCTCAAGCAAACAAAAAGAAAAGTAGAACATTTACTTTGAGGTTATCAAATGAAATACATATTTTTCTGGTTTTATGTAATTAAATCCATTCCATCCTGAAGCAACATGAGATTTATCTAAGCATATACCAAGAACAGATATTAAATATCTGTTTATTAAATATTAAAGCAGGAATGACTTTTATTGTAATAATTCATGGCAAAATAGGGAAAAAAACCCACAATTATTATAAAGGAAGGGAACTTTTGCCAGTTCATGTCCTTTCTATGTTGACACTGAAATATGTATCAGAAGCCCCTCTTAAACTGGCTCTCTGGTTGTGCAAAACTAGTGGTGTGAAGATTCATGGGAAGATTGAATGTTCATGGTTCTGGGTCAGGCATTTGCAAATTTGTACATTTTGAGGAAGTACAAGCTTAGAGTTGTTTTTTTTCTATGTTCAATCACTGGTCCATGTTGGCAGCAGCCCATTAGGTAAAGCAGTAAGAGGCATAATTGGCAGTTCCTATATTTTAAGTTGCTCAGGCACATCTTTTGCATAGGTGTCAAGTGGTGCCTTTGAAGGCAGTTTACAGTCTTCTTTGTTTTAAAATGTGATGATTAGTTCAAGTAGAAGGAAATTGAAATCAATTTATTGATTTCCCTTATACCACCATTTATCTTATTTTGTTGGGTAAGAACAGGATTGTAGTAGTTTCAGAATATTTAAGAATTAAAAACTTTCCCACCCTAAGAGCTGTGCTAAAGCTGAGCATTTATTTGATGAGAGATGCTTATTATAATCACTTTTTAACAATTTGCTCAGCAATTAAAATCAATCATGCTGCTTAATTTCTCTTAATTTGGGTACTTCAGATATGCGCTTTATATGAAACTCTTCCTTCAAAACTTGATTAGCTGTTTTTAATAATCTCCATTACTCCTGAATCCTTCAACACAGAAAATATTACTATTTTTAATTCACTCACATCTATTTTTATTTCAGTTAAATCACTGGTCTCAAGACCAGTACAGTACATATTACACTCTCCTTTGTGTATTTTTAATTTATCTCTCTTCACATTCTAGCTAGCCGCTCTGGACAACTAAAGCTGTATAAATGTCAATTAAATCTCTTTATGTTTGTGAAGTGGAACAGTCTCAGTCTATTTGTACAGTTGCTGTTAATTTAGCTTTAATCCTAAAATGCCATTGAAATCCCAAACTCATATGCTTTGGTAGTGCATAGCTTATTGATCTCAGTTCCTCTTTTTCCATTGAATCTAATGAATCCTGAAACACTAAATTCCAGATTCTTCATCACAACACTCGGCTGTGGCTTTGAAAGTGGAGTTTGAATTTCAGTGTCATGCTAGAACCACTGCAGTCACACAATTGGGTAAGGCTGGAGGGGCTGAAGACTCCTCTGAGATATCTTGTCCCTCATGCTGCAGAGACACAGACCTCATGCCTCATGAGAGTGGCCCTGCTCCTGCAAGTCCTGGCCACTAGTGATCCTGCCAGGCATGAATGCAGGAATGAGGGAATTTTGGTCTGAGGCTTTGATGAAAGCATGACCCTGTACTGTGGGAAATGATAGATACAGAACAATTTACAGAATTGCAGAATCAAGGGCCGTATTTCCACGGCATTGTGATTTGGAGAGAGAAAAAAAAAAAAAAAGGCTTAAGCCCAATAAAAATGGAACAGCTGAAACATATGAAATGTAAACTGTTAAGTAAGCTTTCATTTCAATAATACCCTTTTTCATGTTCTGACCTTTTCCCATCCAGGCTTGATAATCTCTTGGATAGCATTAGAGAAGGCAAAGGTTATAAGACTTAACTGATATCCAATTTTGTAAGCATTAAAACCCTTGAAATGCTTCATTTAGAAATATGCACAAAAAAGGAAAATGAAGAATTGCAAAGATTTTTTTCCCCCATTCGTCTCTTGTCTCCAGGGCTTTTTTCTATTTGCAGCCTGAAACACAAATACAGTAAGCAGTCTAAGTAATCTCCTCAGGTCCTGATATACCAGCAATATACAGTTCATTATATTGTTTTCTCATGTCAGGCCCAAATTTCAGTGATCAGCAGCTAGTTATGCCACATGTTTTTGAAACAGAAGGCAAAAGCAGATGGAAAGAATGAAGAATCTCAAAACAGATAAAATCTATCTGTCTTTAACTAATTTGAACAATGTAGACTTCCCCATCAGTGCCAGAAACTCTGGTGAGATGCACTGATGATTTCATCAATATTATTTATTATTATACTATGGGAAGGCAGGATGAGGGGAGAAAAAAAGAACAGTAAGAGAGTGAGTGTAAAGGTGTTTCAGTATTTAGAGAGAAAAGCAATGATGCCTGCTCAGTCATTATTGCTTCTAAAATGCCACAGTATCCTGGAATCATCACAATAGAAGTTGAGCAACACAGGATTTAGATAATCCCAGATTCAGAATCATAGGGTTAGAGGAGATTTTAAGAAGTTATCCAATTTATCTCCGCATCGCTAAGAAAAATCAGCTTTTGCTACATCATTTCTCAATGCCTGCCTTGCCTGTTCTTAAAAACCCTTCTTTATACAGATGCTGGACAACAAAACTACTTATTTTTGTCCTTGTCACTAGAAATCTGCTGTTAATGTTTAAGCAGAATATATTTTAAATGCTTGCTATGCATCCCAGCCATTATAAAAGCAGATAATAGCCCCTTCTCCCTAGGTCATCATTTCTGTAATAATACTACTGACAGTAAAAAATCCCTTCTCTTGGTCAAAGCAAAGGACAGTTTTTCCCCCTTCAGTTACAAAACAACAAATATAAACAAATAAAATTGAACAAAGAATATTTTGACTGAATAAGAAGGCAAAATGAAGGGGTATAAGAGGACAGATCTTAGTGCCTTCATAAAGACACTGAAACAGGAGATTATGTACCACAATGTATTTAGTACACCATCAGAGGTCTTGAGATGTAGAAACCAATTTGCAGGTCTCAGCTCCATTTGATAATCTAGAGCAATTCAGAATTTCTGCTCTTCTGGTTTTAATAATCATTCTGTACTTCTACTATCTATATCTCAGGTCTTTCAGGAAGCTGACACTGACACTTACCAAAAATATAAATATACATACATTCATATATATAAAAGACAAAATATTTTAGTTAAGGAAATTTTTAAGTTAAGCTAACACCAAAGTGTTATTCCTTACTTTTAAGATGCAGTGCTTTTTTCACCCATTATATCTTCAGGTAGATCCAATAATAATTAATATTGCATGCACATATACACATACATATATATTTATGTAAGTGCATATAAAAACATATATATAGTCTATATATGAGTGTGTGTGTGTATTAGCATATATATTAAATGTTTGATTTCTTTATCAGGACCTTAGTGTCTAATTAACCAAAATCAATAGTACAGTATAATAGTATAAACAAAATAATAGTATAATCATATAACATAATAATAGATATGGTATAATAGTACCATAATAAAGATTTGAAAATATCTAATATATTAGCAGTATGTATATAAGAAGCCAAAAGTAATGATAAAAGAACCTTGTTCTTAGGAAATCTATAATTACAAGATCATTACTTTATATTGTTACTGAAGTATTTGGTAGGAGTACTTTAAGTGAACCAAAGAATGGTCAGAAAAACAAAAGCAAGGAGGTACAGTTGAGATTAAATCTCAAATACAGTTACCTGAAGAAGGAACACAGCATCTCCAGAAGATTGTTGAAATCCTTGGACAAAGGTTGTCAGTGAGACTGCCAAGGGAGTCAAACACTCACTGGACCTTAGTGCTGCCAAAGCAGGAGACTGCCCAAGAAGTTAAAGAAAAGTAGCCCGTAACTGTTTACTAAAAGGATGTCTATTAAGTTTCCTTAGGTATCTATTAATAAATGATAGCTCCTACCTAACATTTTAGAGATACCTAAAGGTGCATATTGACCACTGCTCTGTTTGCTATCTCACACTTCACTAACTCTCCTCACAGCCTTATTTGATATGATCTTTGATACTACCTATTAATACACACCACGTTAACACCATGATTTTTATTACAAATAACTTCAATGAACTTTTCAACATTTTGGTCTCTGCCACCAAGAAGGGAAGGACTTCCTGCTGAGAGAAATACTTGTTTTGGTGATCAAAGCAATAAAGCAAAACCACAGAGATCAACTCTCTGAAAATCTTTCTGCCATCCAAAAATGCTACTGTTTTATAAGCTGTGGAATATATTGATTCCAGAGACACACATCTAGACTGCTTCAGTTTATTGTATCTTCTTTGTCACCGCTGTTGAATGATGTCTCCCAAGCCGCTGTATATATAAAAAAATATGTTTCACTTTTAAGATGTTTTATCTTCCTGCTTAACTTTTAGTTCTCTCATGGGAAACCATACATATTAAGAGATTACTTCATACTTCACAGCCAGAGAAGCTTTTAAACTTGAGTCTGCTACGACACACATTAAAAGGAGCATTTTATAAAGACCAAGCTCAAACAAAAATCCATATTCTTTGTCCAACTGTATTTTGTAAATGCCAATCCAGCTTCTTTTCCAGTGTATGTTTAGGTGCAGCAAATTTGAAGGAAAAATGTCTGAAGAACATTGGAGTTCTTTTTTTTTTCTTTTTCTTTTTCTTAAACAGAGATGCAGGGAGATTTTATTTACTGCATACAGGTGAAGCCTGAGAGAAGGGAACCCACGCTCATTTCTTTTTCAAACTAATCCTGACACAGACACAGTGAAACACCACACCTGATTCAAACAGAAGCTGCTTTAGCAAAACACGACTTACAACAGAAAAAAGACAGAGGCGAGCCAGAAAAGCTACCTTCTTACGACATCTTCTCCATTCCAACACGGGAGTCCATCGGCAGCTGCCAGCTCGTTCCCGCACAGCTGATCCGCCAGGCCGCCGTAAAAGGCTCTGTACAGACGGAGGTGGCCGATAAATTCCCTGCACGCGGGAACATGGGAAATAATTGTCAGTGTCAAACAACAACGTTAAGCCATCTCATTATTGTGCATGCCCAAAAGATAAAGGAATGTGTTTATTCCATTACTCTCCACTGGTCCCAGTGATATTTTAAATCGATCTGTCAATAGATGAGTTTGATCCTCTTTGATATGCTTCATTAGTTTACAAAGTTGGTACTACCATTGGTCAAATTAAAAAAAAAAAAACCCAAAATCAAAACCCTACATTAAATATGCTTTGGAACAGGAACTATTTTCTTTCAACCTGAAATTTTCTTGCATTGTAGTGATACAGTTCGCAATGCTAGTTGGACAAATAGACAAAAAAACACTCAAAAAAAAAAAAAAAAAAAAAAAACCATAGCAAATAGAACAAATAGGTGCATATGAGTAAGTCTTCTGGTTTTCAGAAGTGCTGACAAGAAGTCCACTACATATCTTTACAAATAGTACAAAAAATATTTTTTAAAGTTATGCAGCAACTCAAGATTTAGGTAAAATGTGTTTAAAATGCAGGTGTTAAGTATTTAGTAAAGATTTAAATAACTGTCTGAAAGACTGCATCAGTCCTAACATATTCTGTAATGGCAGGTTATATATTATGTAATGTTATTTTAAATAATTTTAAAAATTCCCAGAGGTAATGATAATATTTTGCACTCCATTCAAACACATTAATTACTTTTTAGTTGGTATCCTCTTAACAGAATTGTGACATTTAACTTAAATTGTTTGTTTATATGTTGAAAATCTCTTCCTGGGAGACATTTTCCTACTGGGAAAAATAAAAATACTTATTCCCTGTGGAATGGAACATGACTGAATTATCTATGACCTGCAGGCACACGGAAAAGCCCCACCAAATGCTGTACTCATTGCTCTGTAATCCAGCAAGCTCCACTTTATGTTAACTTCCTTTATAGTGTCTAGATTTGTGAAAAAATTGCCAGAAATAGTATACATATATCCCTATATTTATTCACCATAGGACTAAAAGGCTGTAGGGAATTTAATTGTTCAGTATTGCTTACTTCAAGTTAAAATAGATAAAACATAAACGTGATTTATACAGTCCATCATTTAAAAAGTCATATGTTCTTCATATGATCAGGCAAATATTTTATACAAACTAGAGTGGTTTTCATTTATATGTCTCTTAAATGTGATGTGAGCGCCCTACTAATTCTAAAACTGCAGATCTGAAAAATTCCATGTAGGGTCAATTTTGACTACGCATCATATAATTGCCTATGTGCATTAGGTTTTAAATATGATTCATCCACACTCTCCTAACCATGAGTAATCATATCTTTTATTTCTCCACACCCAAAACTGAATCTAGTGTGCACAGCGGGTTTGCAATTTCCCTCCAAATGCCATTCAGTGGATTGATTTTGATTCTGACTATGCTGTATGTTTACATTCTGGCTGTTTAGAGTCCTCTCAAAGTGAACAGTCGGAATTTCTTCCAAAGAAGAAATAAAAATAAATAAATATAGCTGTCATAATATCTTGTCACAAACTGCATTCTAACAGAAAGGTCATTCAGTTTATTAGTAAATACTTCCTGAGGCAAAGCTAAATTTAATAGAGAAGTAATAACCGATTTCAGCCCCTGTTGATGTCTGACCAAAGCAGTTAGAAGGGCAAATGGTCCGAATGTCAATTTTCACATGATCATCCTCTAGACAGATAGCATGTAATTATAGGCAGCTGAGCATAAATGTGCAATTACAGTCAGTGGAAGCTGAAGATACTTTTTATCTGATTATTCAAAAATGTTATTTTATTTATTTACTTTAAAATTTCATCCTTTGTACTAGAAGCTGTCTGCCGTATGAAGTTCTGGAGAAAAAGGCATTACATACTTTAAAGTTTGCATGTTGCTATCAAAGATTAGATTTACTTCGATTTTTTAACATTCATCTAATAATTTTTTTGCATCAAAAGAATCGAGAAATTTGTTTTTCTTCTTGTACCAGAAAATACCAGCTTACGTCCAATGGTAAAAAAAATTCAGGAGAAGTTCAGGTAGCAGCAGTTCAACATGTATTTTAAAAGCTTTCATCTGGACACGCATTTGAAAAACAGAAGTACCACAGAAGGTAAAAAAGGTGGAGTTAGAGAAGAGCATTTCCTTAAGAGCAGGCTGCAAGCACTTGCTGAAGTCACAGTTCCACGTGAGGTTCTTACAGTTGCTATGGGAATATAAAGTGAGATGGAAAGTGATTGTGACTAATAAGGAAAAGAGGTGATCCAGGAGGTAGCAACTGCAGATGATATCAGATAGGAAATTGTTAAACTGAAAAACTGAAATCTGCATCAGTGGATTTCAAACTTTCTTTCCCTTCCCCTCTGTGGTGCAGAGTTTGCATGCCATGAAGTGTCTCCAGAATCTCAGGCGGGGGGAGAG
>PYHW01009637.1:3070558-3082050 GCA_013186435.1 Turdus rufiventris
GGGAGGGGAAGGGAAGGGAAGGGAAGGGAAGGGAAGGGAAGGGAAGGGAAGGGAAAACAAACAAAAGTGTTAACAACCAGAAAACATCAAGAAGTTGTTTAGCTACATGTACCCTAAGAAACATGCACCTATGTAATGAGTATTCCCTGAAAAAAACTTCTGTGCTGGCTAAAGCAAACTTCTATTTTGCTTTTCTTTCTGTTACCACAATGTTTTCAAAACCCTGTATTTATATTTTGGATTTTTTTTTCCTCCACTATTTAGTAACTGAAAGTCCTTACAATGAGAAAAATGGTTTGCCTTTGAAGCTGAGGCACTTTTTCTTCTCTAGACATCAAGAGCAAGCAATTATCCCCTGCAATTCTCTCCCTTCTGTTTCCTTCTGCACTATAAAATTAAATGAGAAGAGGACAAAGAAAACTTATCTGTATTTTAGCAAATGCTATGACAGAAATGAAGTTTCTGATTTTAACTTTGTATTTTATTTGCATAATGGGACCTTTAATCTTAACTGCAACACTCAATGCCTTACACTGCTACTACTACTTACAGTCATTAAAACCTGGTTAACTTGTCTAAGTATAGACTGGCCTTTGAAATTCCTTCAGCTACCTAAGATAACTGCAGAAAGCTGGAAGCCATCATAGAATCACAGAATCTGCTGATTTGGAAGGGACTCAGAAAGATCTTTCAGTCCAACTCTTAGCCCTGCACAGGACCATCCTCAAGAGCCTCACCATGTGCCTGACAGTATATTACAAACACTTTTCCAACTCTGTCAGGCTTGAACTCTATGATACAACTTATGGGACACCTGCATCCTTCTCAGCAGATTAGTTGGGATATTCCAGGGCATCTTTGAGTGGATGCATGCAGCCATGTGGGCAGCTAAAATGACTTCTCCCTTCCACAGACTATAATGGCAGCTCAAACACCTAACTCATACAGTTACACAAAGTTAACCCTGTAACGCTGAGCCAGGTTTAAATGAAATCTCCAAACTTCTGTAGTCACTTCAGTTCTATATATTCTACTATACACCAGCAAAAGAGCCAGAGGAAAAAATCAGTAGGTCTTGTTAGAACAAGACTTCCAAGATTTAGTCCCAAATGCTTAGTTGTCTCTTTTTTTACAGCAGAAAGGTATGTAAGAAAATTAATTCATTTTTTAATGTCTTATCAGCTTGTACAAATAGTTTTCTGTAAAAAGCTACAGTCACTCTTTGTCAGATTTAATAATTCCTGCTGATATGCAAAGTTAAATGTAATTTTAAAAATTACACAAAGAGCTAACGCTCATATTCTGTCAATGTTACATACCCTCCAAAATACTTTAAACCACACCAAATTACCGTGGTCATATGTCCATTACTTCTGAAAACAGATCTAGTGATGAAATTGTCCTTTCCAAAATGTAACAGACTGTGTTGCTTAAAAGTTTTATTCTTTGGAGACTTTATTCTCCAGTAGTGCATGCCATTGCATTGAGCATAATCTACTTTGTTGTAAAATTAATGGCTTACTTTATTCTTTCTTTCTGGCTGTAAAACTAATGTCTTACTTTCTTCTGCTGGTGAATGTTTCTTCGCTGTCTCTGGAGAACATCTTCAACCCTTGATCATCTTTGTTCTGATCAAAGGAGCAACCTGGAGACTGTTTAGGCTTTCTTACAGGAGGACCACATATCTTATTCACCTAAAAGGAAAAGAAGCCACAAGAAGGAAAGAACATACGTAAGTAATCATTTTGTTACGTATCTCTGAATTCAGTTTCACTACATTTTAACAAGAAAGACTAAGCTATGAAAAGCATAATTAATTATCATACTGTGTAATACACAATGAATGATGCAAATAATTAGTAATTTTATAGTAGAATAAACAGTAAAAACATTCCTTTTCAAGGGATACCAAGTGTATAGGAAAGTCACCATGTATTTTACTGACTGTGGCTTTTTTTTTCCTATAAGGAAGTGTATTTTTATGTAGACAGTATCAGCAGCCTCAGAGAATATGATGTGTTGTGAGCAGGAGTATATTTCCACTTTTTCTGTAATGTATCCCAATCACATTTTTAATATACACTGAACTTTGTGCCTTCTTTCAGGGTTGATGAATTATTATGGCATGTTCAGCCCAGTTACACAAAGAAATAGTTAGCATGGTTGAAACTTGCATTACAACACTGAAGGACGTTAAGGTAATGACCCGAGATACAAGTTTAATGATATTGGACCACAAATGTTGAAAATATCAAGGAATTTTATGTCTGGCTTTCTGATCTAGATGTCAAGTGCTAAAAAATCACAGGAAGTCCCATTTTCTTCTTTGTAATGTGTGATACTGAGCATTTTGTATGACATAGGACATCACATTTATAGCTCATTACTCTTCCCAGTCATTGAATAAAAATAATTTAGAATATATATATATATTTATTAAGTAAGAGATATTTATGCTTGTAATCACATCTGACAAGACATATTAAGCAAACTGAACAGCATGCATTTGTCTAAACTGGTGAAAAAGTAATACTGCATGTGATTTATGAAAACTTGATAGCCAATAGGTAGTCACCTTTTAGAGAGAAAAAGGGAGAGAGGAGATCAATGTGGCCTCTAAGGCAGGCATCCAATTTTGAAGCAGAAACATATTCAAAATGCTGCCATGTGAAGCAAGGAGTGTGTATACTACACAACAAGGATTATTTTTTCCTATTGCATTTTATCTCCCCACGTCTAAGAACAGAGACAGCAAATAAATCTCATTTTCAAGTTATCATCATGCATTAAAAAGAGAATTGCAAGTCTTATGGACCATCTTTCCAACTAAGAATTCCTTGAGAGTTAGTTAAGAAATACATTTAAATTTAAAACAGAATAAACACAACTAATTTTAACGAGTTTGTTGTCATTCATGTTGTATGTCATGATAATGAAAGACTCATTGAACACATTTGCTTAGGCCAGTGAAAAGAAAAATCAGCATTACTACTACATACGAACTAGTGTTCACCTTATGATTTGAAATTGAAGGTAGAGTTGAAAGAGAGTGGTCCTTTCAGGCTGTGTCACAACTCACGCAGCCAAGTTATAGTTCAGACCCCCTTCAAATGACATCCATGAATTTACCTGCAAGATAAGTATCTCTGGACATGTGACTAATGTCCTTTGAGGGATTACACTTTGAACGTCACTTCAGGCATTCATTTCACTGTTTCTTCTTAAGAGTGTCTCTGGACAGAATCTTACTTCATTCCTTCTTGTCCTCAAATTCAGTTTCAAACCCCCCTCACACTGTTTCCCCCCATTACTTCTTCTTCAGCAGACATTAAATCATATTCCACCAGCTTAACTGGACTCCCCATTTTCCCTCCTTCTAAATCTCTACACTTTTTCAATGCTTCATGCATCCTTATGCAAGTTTGCTTCTTCAGTGCCAGTCTCTGCAGCAGATTATCCCATCAGCCACTCTATGCCAATATAATGGAGATATACCAGAGAGCCAAAAAGTTTCCATTATTTTACTTGTCTCTCTTTTGTCATTTTATACTCAGTGATATGACACAGGGAGCATTATGCTTATGATCAGTTTTCACGAAAAAGCAACCGATCCTTTGAGTTGCCTCAGTTCCAGCTTCCCATAAACTCTTCAGCTACACTTTGTCTTACCAAAACTAAGGGTCTAACAGAGAGTGAGAGTCAGATCCAGATGTTTGGGAAGCAGGCTCTGTCTTATGACAGGCCTGTGTCAGGTGTGTTGGATATTGTAGGCCTCAGGTGCTCTGCGTATCTAAACAAGGCACCTTGGCTGTCCAGGCACTCACAGAGCCTGACTGCAGGGTGAGAGCCTATGGGGAGAGGAGAAGTGGTGGAGATGACTTCCTGGCTAATGCAGCCCCTCAGCAGAGGAGCACCTTCATTAGGAAAACAAGAGAATCCACAGCTATCCATGTTTCTTGAATTTACAATAAAGTCTCATTGTATTTTGCTCTGACTAAAATGAACAAAAAAAGAAAATCAGTAATTTTTACAGTCATAATGCCTTGGAATATGGATGACGCTTGTTTTATATGTGCTTTACATAAACAGTTGTTACAAAATACTGTCTTACAGCCTTTATCTGTTCTCTTTGAGTCAATGTCTCAAATGCATTTGCAATAGTAGGAAATTTGTATTCACTGGTATTTGTAAATACAAACCTTAGTTTCAAATACAAAATCTTTCTTAAAAGCCAGTCTTGGGTAAACTTTATATATAAAAATAATATTAAAAAGCAGTAATTATCTGAAATGTCTGTTTAAGAACTGATTTTTTCCCTGTTGGAAAATTCTGAAAATTCTAATAAAAAGCACCTGCACAGCACCACTGCCATTCTCACAAAGATATGCATGACAGTAATCAAACTGCTGAGAACTCAGCTCTGTTAATGAGAGCAGCACAAAATTCAGTCTTTAACAGTCACTTACTTATTCAGACACAGTTTCTGAAGGATGAGCTACTTCAGCACTTACAATGGTGATGTCAGCATCGCTGTTACCTTTCTCATATCTACGTTATTTAAATGTCTGGGACCACTGGATTTGTGTTGTGTTGGTTCTTTTTCTGTGTTTTGCACACCATGCTCGTATTGCTCACCCAGCTGAACCCAGTCTGGAGTTTTTTAACTGTTCAGTAATGCCTGTCACTTTTATGTCATTAACTTTTATGTGCATGACAATTTTTTTTGCCTCCCTCACTAGCCCAGTCTTCATTATCACCTGGTTTCTGCACTAAACTTGAACATATGAAAATATCATGTCTTCTTGTCTTGCCTTCAAGGTGCCTGTTCTGTCTGTGAGCTAAATACTTTATAACTCAAATATGCCAGTATTTAATTTCATAGTACAGGGCTGATGACAGTCTAAAAACCAGATAAATACAGCTCCATAATAATGTCTGCTTTATATTTATTTTTTTAAGCATTCTTTATATCTACAGGAATAAGTACATGTGGTAAGAGTAACAACACCTAGTTGTATTTCTTGTGATTTCTGAATGATTACAACTGCATCCATTAGCTATATTGTTTCTTAATTTTTAGTCTTGGAACTGAAAAATTAACTTCCAATTGAGAAAACACTCAGTGCAGTTATTGCTATTCTTGAGAGACTAGAATCATAACTTTGAGAGAAAAGCAATGCTCTCACTACCCTACTAAACTAAGAAATTACCATTTTGCAGCAATATCTGATCAGAATGTATTCTATCTTTCAGTTTAATTGAAATGGGATTTCTTCTGAATGTTTCCACAAAACGAGCCTTTTCTTGGCTTCAAAAACAAAAGAGTGGGTAAAATGACCCTCAAAGGGCATGAAAAATAGAAAAGTGAAACTAAAAAATCATCAGAATAATAATTCAGTGAGACACCTCTCACTGAATTTCAGGAAGACTTAAACACTTGCACAAAATTTAAAAATAGGCAAGCCTCAGCAACTTGCTAGGATTTTCTCATTCTTTCCACCCCCCCCTTTTTTAAAATGTTTTTAAATACCACATAATATTTAGGGGCATAAAAAGAAACCTCAGAAAATTATAAAAATTCTGATTTTCACAGTTCAGACAAATCTATCATCATTACAGTTAGCACGCTGCTATTACACACAATTTGCATGCCACAGTATGATGACTGAGTTAATTAAAAGCTCTTGTAATAACCACACAGTTAAATTGCAATTAGTGCCACACGTGAATTTTATGGCAGTTTGATTTTTCTTGGTGAGATTCCTCAGAACATCTACTTATGATTACTCACAGTTTAGAAAACAGGAGCATTATAAACCTTGTATTTAAACAGGATTGCACAATGATGGGAGCATCATACCAACAATGGTCGGACACTGTCCTCTAAATTCAGACACTCAGAATGAGGAATGTGTCACATTCTTTGTTTTGGTTTTGGTTTGAGCCTTTTGCTCTTTTTTCCCACTATACAACTGGGTCTTTCTGACTTCAGCATTTCTACTGAAATTATTTCACATCAAACGACTGAAGAAAAAAATGCACAGTCCTGTGATGCACTTCAAACTAGTTTTATCAAGTCTCAGTAGACTCAAGTTTCAAATGCCTACATGGACTATGGCCACATTGATGCCTTGCAGGTCTGTGAGACTGGATCAATATAGTTAACACCTGACACATACTCCATTCGAAGGAAATCCTAGAAATATACACATATATGTATCAAAAACTTCCAGTGCTTGCTAAACTTACAAAAAAACCAACCAAACAAAAAACAAACAAACAAATAAAAACCACGAAGGAGTTTAAGGAACTCTTTAAATAAAGGAAAGGAAAATTTTCAGACTCCTGATTCTGATACCCAGCCAGATCTGAGTAAAAGACCAAGAGATTTTGCACCCAGAGAGGTGTCTTCTCCCCTGTTCCTCGATGGACAGCACAGTCTAAATGACTAGCTATGTCATAATCTGATTTTATTTAATGCATGTTTTAATTAGTAATTAGTCGGTGGCCTTCAGTTCTAGCTGTCAGATCACAAAATTGCGACATTCCTTACAGTTAAATCCCCTCAAACACTCGTGAGCCAACAGACAGCTGAAATCTAATAACCCTAAAATAAAGCTGGAATTAAATATCAGGCTGGTTGTAAATACATTTGTTGCAAATAAAATTGTGGTTAATTTTATTTTCCTTTCCAGAAATACACAAGGAATACTTTCTTCAAGAAAAATAAGAAAGATTATTGATAAGTTGCCAGCATTTCCAACATCAGATTACTAATTAAAAATACAAAATATTTTGATCAAGGAAAACAATGTATTAAACTGTTATGGTTTCCTTGGTTTATTTCAGCTAAACCACGAGAGGGAGCATCAGTATTTTAGTATTCTCAAGCACTTCAGCAGACTTCTATTGGTTTTGGACGTTTTGGTTTTTTTTGTTGTTTTTTGGTTTTTTTCGGGTTTGTTTTTTTTTTTTTTTTGCTTGGAACAGTTGATCATTTAATCTCTGACTTCTTTTTCAAAGAAAAATGCTATTCCCTATCGAGACAAAATCCAAGGTTTTGAAAACAAGGAGAGCAAGCATGAGGTAATAAATGTCTGCTTTTCTTTCAGAACAGGAAAAATATTAATATGCAATTGTTAATGTGAGGACAGACTGATGGACTACCACCAGAAGTGCAACCCAGGAAAACCATGAAGAAATTCTGTATTATTTTCTTTGCCTTCTTTCCAAATTTTGTTTTCTTTATCTGTGACTATTTGACTATAACAATATGTCTCAGAGAAATAAGAAGTTCTGGAGTTACAGTGGCAAATTACAAGATTCATACCTACGCTTAAGCATTATACAGAATTTGCAGGAGTCCATGACAAGTGAAGAGGAAAACACTGTGAACAAAAGCCTAGAGAATTAGAGAGCAAAGATGACACTTAGAATAATGCCTGCCCAAATTACTAAACAATTCAGAATCCTCTGCAAGACAAATCTTAAATAGACTTGCCAGCTAATGCTATTTTCCAAGAAATTTTATTCAAAAATGAAATTGAAATTTCAAGTGATACACAAAAATGTGTAACTATAATTTTTCAAGAGAGAGAGTTGGAAGTGATTTCAAGCTCAAAAAGGACAAATCCCATTTAAAGAAAAGTTGCGAAATGTAAGAGTTTGTCTCACACCCAACCAGGTGGTATTGTGGAAAAATAAATGTAAACTGCAGATGTACAGAATGCATACCCACCAGCAAGGCAGTAGTAGCCTCCTCAGGAAAAAAAATGAAAGGATTACATTTTGGAAATAAAGAAAGTAATTTTCTGTGATACATAAATTGAAGTACAACTTGGAGATACTGAACTAATAATTCCACCTGGTTTGGCACTATGCAGCACCACTGCCATGGGGAAGTGCCCCACCCATGTAAGTATTCAAGGCCAGGTTGGATGGGACCTTGAACATCTGGTCTGGTGGAAAGAGTCCCTGTCCATGACAGGGGGGTGGAACTAGATGATCTTTAAAGTCCTTTGCAATGCAACCATTCTGTGAGTCTACAAAATCTTCAGTCAAGACCAAGGAAAGATACAAAAATGCAAAGAGTTTGCAAACTAGCTTTTTATAATGAGATTTTTTCATATGGCTTTGTAAAAGACTGCTGTTCAAGCTGCTGGATTCTAGGAGTCACAGTCTCCAACTTTCACATGAATGAGACTCCTATCCTCCTTCTCCTACTATATTTATCAAAATCAGTAATCCTGTCCGAGTTCTTGAGACTGTCCTCATATCTTATCTTGTATCTTATTTCATTATTTCTGCTTTCCTTCATAATTTTGCATTTTGGGGATTGCAAAACAAAATCTAAGAGCTTATTAAATATGAGCTACTTAATATACTTTTAATTTGTGTCTTCTGGTCTTTAATTACTAAAATTGTAAATGGTTTTAATTTTGCTGCTCCATTCATGAGGGACTAACACTCAGCAAGTCTGGGAGTAAAAATAGCTTCTCCTCCTGAATAGAGCTGGGAAGGAAGGAAATGTTTTTTTGTTTTGTTTTGCTTTTTTTCACTTTAAATGACTTAATGTCAGGGGAAATCCGAATGTTCTCAGCCAAGTTACCCTGTAGCCAGAACACAGCACTGCCAGTTCAAACTCTTCAAAGGCAGTTCAACAAAAACTGCTTCTTATGAGAGGCTGCCAGCTCTCCTGATCCAAGTCTGCTTCAGTGGATGCCAAGGTGTTTCATTTATGTTCAGTGAAAACACTCTGCGGTTCGCCTCAGAAAAGAAATTATATAAAACTGGCAGTAGCCCTTTCCAAAGATCAGCTGCTTGTGTGTAGTTTGACTGATTAATTTATGCTTTCTTGTGGTTCAAATATACTTTATTACTCATTTCTGTGTGCCCAGCAAATACAGCTCTGACACAGAGGGCCAACATTGTGCTGTTTTGTATGACACAGGCAGAACTGTTCTTTAAATCTAGGTCTAAGACTATCCAAGGTAACCTGTGTAACCAAAAGAAAATCAGTAGATCTGTGTCTGTGTGAATGAAAGCAGAATTGGGGCTCTATAACCTTTATCAGGCACATAACTCATGTAATACAAAAAACATATTTCAATTTACAATATATAAAGAAATAGTGAAGGAAAACCAAGCTGGCTCCATCAGCATATCTGCACAATGTGTTTACACTTTATTGAAGGCTGAAATTTATGTTCCAAAATTGTGAATAGCAGAGCAGTTTTGTTAGCAAAATTCAGCAAAAAAGTATTAAATTAATAAAATCATGTCCATTTAAATTACCAATCATAATTCATTATTTCATTTAGCATCAGACACTGCCAATAACTCTATAACTGGAGGGTAACCTTTCCATAATAAGAATCAAAAAGCATTAGAAAAATAGGAGAGAAAAAACCACTATCTAGTTAGTATTTAGAGAACCTATGTGTTTCTTTCCCATTCCAAACTGCAGCTTACAAAATCAATGTTTCTGCCTCCTGTATATGTATATTAAGTGTTTCAGTGCCTCCTCACTCTCTTCTTTGAACCTCGGAGAATCAGTTTTCTTTGATGATCTTCTGCAAACTACAAGACATGTATGTTATTCATACATGCTTATATCATTTCAGGGACCAAAACAGTCCAAAAAGCTAATTTGCTTCAAAATCTCTGGATTTGCCCTTAAAAAAGTTTTTCATTACAAAGGGTTGGTAGTGATTTAATGGCCAACCGAGATACCAGAAGTCTGCTCAGCTCAGCACATCTCTCTGTGAAGTTATTGCTTCACAATGAAAAATGAAGAGCAGAGAAAAAACACAGCTTACAGAAAGGATTGTTAGTGTTCTTCTTTACACTTGTTCATGCCTACTACCCAGCTTTGGGGAAGGAGTGAAAAGTCTCCTTCCTTCTCCTTTAGCAAATATGAAGAATCAGATCGCAGTATTTTAAGTATCTTAGAGAATGTTCCTCACCTTAGTCCAAGTGGCCAGCAGGCACATTGAGACAAACCTGTCATTGTGCCAAAGCAGAGTTAGATATCTCTCGTATCACCTGAACCCAGACCATGATGGCAGCCCAGACTGCTTCCTCCACATTTTTCAGACCTCTGAGTCCCCATGCAATCAATAGAAAAAGAAAAGCCATTTCAGATCTGTGCATTTTGCCCAAATCTTGACTAACCTTCTGTTATTAAAAAAATATATATTAAAGATCCTACGCTTTATTGGCATAACAGATCTCAATCTTAAGAAAAGAAATGCAGCAAAATTGAACCATTTAACATAAATTTCAAGTAAGTTCAAATTGTGAAGCAGGTTCATTCAAAACACATTAAATATGAATGCATAATGCATGTCATGATATATTCCTACATGAGCTACTTACAAGTCTAGATTGAACAGATCTCATGTAAACCTGCACTACTCAGCACTGTCTACCAGAGCCATGTGTGTGTGTTGATAACTGAGGTGGGCTGGACTTGGCCAAGAGCCAAAGACCAACCCAGCTGCTCTCTCTCTCTCACCCTCCTCTACAGAATAAGGGGAGAGAAGGAAGAAGAAAAACTTGTGGGTAGAGATTAAGACAAGGAGATCACTCACCAATTAATGTCATGGCCAAAACAGCCTCAGTTAGGGGAAGACTAATTAATATACTGAAAATTAAAAAGAGATTACAATGGTGAGAAACAAAGTTCAGACTAGAAACACCTTCTTCCTTATCTCCTTTATCTCAAGGTAAATCTCATTCCTTCATTTCCAGCTCTCCTGCTGCCTCTCAATCCCCCAGTACTGCAGGGAGCTCAGGGACTGGGCATTACTGTCAGTCCACAACCCTTTGCCACTGTTGTTGCCCATACAAGTAACTCCACTGTGGGAGAGATAGGGGAGGAATCTGGGCAATTTGGCAAATGAATTTTTAGAAAGCACTTTTCAGAAAAGTGTGAGGCATGAATTTGACACTGGATTTGAAAGTCTTCTTACCAAAGGTGAGAAATATTTTCTCTGTCATTTCCATAAATACAAAGAAAATTGGAAAAAAGAAGAGGAATAGAGAAGTGGTACCATAACTGAAAGTGGCACCAAAAGCTGACATACCATATATTTAAATTCTGAGAACCTGAGGAACAAAGAAACTGATTTTGTTCAGATAGTCATGGTTTCATGTTCTGCAATTATCTTTAAAAAGTTCTTCATGGAAACAAGTGTTTGCCACACATCCCCCAGTGTATCATAAAGCTTAAAATAAAAGACAAACAGGATATTATCCAGTGTATGTCCACAGTGTGTACAGTAATTTCATTATTACAAGTTGCACATCTGGATGTTGGCAACTGTCTTGTGTTACAATACAGAGTGTGATAAAAGGTATCTATTCCATCACCATCTGTTGGGGGGGGTGGTGATCCTTATCTCTGCGGGAGATATTCTGCTAATGGGCCATCCATTGAAGCCAGGCGGGGCATTGTTCTTTATCTTTTCACAACCCATCCTTCCTACAGC
>PYHW01009637.1:3082455-3097953 GCA_013186435.1 Turdus rufiventris
CCATATTTTTGCCTGAAAGCCCCTTGATTTCAAAATTATAATAATTTGGGGGTGGGGGGGGTGGTTTACATTTATATATGTAAGCCGCACCTGATTATAAGCTGCACTTCAGGTTTGGACCAAAATTTTATTCAAAATGGTGCGGCTTATAATAGTGAAATTACTGTACATATTTTGTCCTTCCAATTTGCATTTGAGTACAATGCCTGGATATATTGAAGGAGCAAATCATAACCTTAGCACCCATTTTTCCATAATGTGTGCATAACTGTGCATGTATTATTGCCTCTGCCAATATTCTGTGCATGATTTCAAGCCCTACTGTACACATTAGAAAAAAGTAGAAAAATTACACTGTAAAAGGACACCAGTTTTGAGGATAATCCAGCACCATTAGGCATACTATTCCAACCCATAAAATGCACTGAGATGTGATTACCATGATTTTTATGTTAAATGTTGTAGCAGGTATCTTCTTGTTATTGGATGAACACTGATTTCAATCACAAAAAAAAAAAAAAACAACCAAAAAAAAACCAAAAAAAAAACCAGTATAGGTATTTGTAGTAATATACAGTGTGTGGTATAAATGCCAGAAATAAGGGTAATACTTCAGACCTCAGTACATGCAAGCTACTGAAATATATGGAAAGGATGGATCAAACAAAAATGATGGGAAGAGCTGTCCAATTGCTAAGTATGTTTAGGTAGGAATAAAGCCTAGTATTTAATGGAAACAACTTTTCATTAGTAAAAAACAAGCCATAGACTTTATTTTGTGATTTCCACCTTGTTTTCAAAGTTCTCCATTCTCTTTTCTGATGAACAAAACGCAGCTTAACTTCAGAAGAAAACTTCTTGATGCAAGGAGCTTTTCCATGATGAAACAATGGGGGAGTGAAATACAATAATAGAATTATCTGAATTTGATGGAGTTACAACTGCAATAGACTTATTCATTTGCATTAAAGAATGACAGATGTGCAAAAAATACACCATACTGTATCATACAAGCAGTACAGTTTTTCCCAGTTATGGCTGGATGCATATCTGAATGTAGAGAAAGAGAAAGTGATGATCTTCAACTCTGTGTTAGTTGAAGCAGGAATCTTCTTTTCGAACACAATTGTATTAGACTTTAAATCCAGTTACTGTTCAGCAGTTTTCACAAAGCAGTTTCTATTGATCTTGTGAAGTAATTTAAATTCATCAATGTATCAGTAAGTTAAATTCAGCAAAGTTATGATGGCACAATCATATGCCAAAAGCTTTAGGCAGAATTCCAAAATTTTATTCTAAAATCTACTTTGCTAAAAATGATAGGGGTTTGGGGACTATTTTTGGTCTTTTTTCTTGAAGTATGAAATAATTTAATGGCAAGTGGCTCACTTGGGGGCTGTCTTTAACAAACCAGTAATGGGAACACTCACTTGCTGAAAGTTAGAGTAGTCCAGATAGATAGTTTGGTGACAGGAACAATATAATTAATTTTCCCACAATGTCAAATTTAGGTAGTACCTGTGCAATCTCTAAACCAAAGTTAATTTTCCCTCCATAGTTTATCACCAATACCTCCGCTTCTTTTGAGACCAAAAGTACTACTGTTGATAATACTCAGTTACCACTTCCTTTGAGAACCTCTAGGCTATCACTCCATTAGTCTCAAATTTTATCATCCCATTGTGAGGAATTTTATCCTTAAAATATCTATCGTGCTTAGAGACTAAGGAGTAATTAATTCTTTTCCTTTGACCAACGATCTGTGAAATAAATAGAAAGTGCACACAAGCGTGTGAAGATTTGTTTTAGCAACATGCTTGCATTGTAATATACACCAGCCATGTGATGAAGCCAGTGCCCACATCCTGCACTAGAAGAACACCATAAAAACAGGATATGTTCCTGCCCTGTCCATGTATGCAGGTCCTATCCCACTGCACCTACTGAGTAAAAGACAGTTGGCTCCTCAGTAAAAATATTCCCCTCACTCACTCACCTTCTACACCATTTCATAGAATCAGACTTCTTTAGGAGGGATTTTCTGAGGTCATATAGCCAACATCCCTATTCAATCAGGGTCAGATATAGCTGATTGTCAAGTTCATATCAAGTTTGGTTTTTAATATTTCCAAAGATGGAAACTCCAAAACCTCTCTGGCCAACCCATTCCATGCAATTTCATGGGTTTTGATTTCTACCCATTCCCTCTTGTCCAGTCGGTGAGCAAGGCTGACAATAGCTTGTCTTTTTTTCTCTTCAGTGGCTCATACCATGTATTGATACACTTTGATAAGATTTCCCCTGAACCTCTTCTTCTCCAGGCTCAGCAGCCCCATCTCTCTCAGTCTCTCCACATATTTGGAAGATGCTCTAGTCTCATATTTATCTTTGTGGCTGGACTCACTTCAGTCACTCCATAACTTTCTCATGCTGGGCAGCCCAGAACTGGACAGAGTACTTCAGTTGTGGTCTCAGCAGTGCTGAGAAGGGATGGATCACCTCCCTCAAACTGCTGGCATCACCTTTTTTAATGAAACCCAGGAGGCTGTTTGCCTTTTTTACTGTGCAGGTGCATTTTTCATGTTCAACTTGGTGTCCTCTAGGAGCCTTATGCCCTTTCTTCCAAAACTGCTTCCTGGTCAGTCAGCCTCCAGCAGCTGTTGATGCATGGAGTTATGCCTTCCCAGGTACAAGACTTTTCATTTCTCTTTGTTGAATTTAATCAGATGCCCTCAGGTCAATTATTTAGCCTGAAAAGGTTCCTCTGAATGGCACAAGCATTTGGTGTATCAATTGCTCCCTCTTCTCAGTTTTGTACTGTCTTGCAAACTTGCTGAGGGTAAACTGTTCCATCACCCTGTCTATTAATGAAGACATTAAAGAGTATCTGCCCTAGTATCAACCCCTGGGAGTCAGAGAATTTATGACTTGCCTCCAGCTGTACTTTGTGCTACTGATGACCTAGTCTTTGGGCCTAGCTACCTACCAATTTTACAGTCTTCCTCACTATGCATTTTTGCAGTTTATATTTAAAGATGCTGTAGGAAACAGTCTCAAAGGCTTTGGTAAAGTTGAGGTAGATATCACCCATTGCTCTACCCATATCCTATCAACCTGGCTGTCCTATTAGCGGTGTCAAGTAGGTTAACCATTACACCCAGTCAACTTTTTCTCCATTTGTTTAGAATACAGTTTCCAGGATTAGCTACTCCATCACCTTTCCAGAGATGGAGGTAAAGGCTGACTGACTTGCATTTTCCTATATCATCCTTCTTACCCTCTTTGAAAACATTACTTTATTATTGCAGCAATTCTGGCTGTTTATAGCTAGTCAATTCCAGCAAAAATAACCAGGAAGGGAAAAAAAAAGCTCTAAATAAAGTCTACTAAATTTTTCTTTCTGTTAGCATTCTATGCCACAAGAAAGATCTTGCTTTCTTTCTAGTATTAGACAGCTGATTAAAAAATAACAAGACAAAAGTCCCTCTTAATAGAATATAATTACGCCTGTTTTTTAGAAGACATACAACATAGATATTGTTTCAGGATTAGACTGAGATAAAAGGATTTGACAGCTTCCACAATATTTAAATTTTTGTTGTCTCCAACTGTTTGGAAGTCTCTTAGAACACAGTGAAGACACAGTGCTTTTGAAAATCCCAGTCTGAATTTTTGCACACTTATATTACATATAAAAGTATATACCAGAATTTTACCAAACCTATAGCACAAATTCCTCACTTTCAAAATAAGGAAATGTCAGAATCTGTGTGATTTTTTTTTTTTAATGTTGTGTTTCTTATTCTCACATTTTTATATGTATATGTATCTTTCAGTATTATGGTTGCATACTTCATTTTCCTTCAGATCCCAAAATCATCAGTGCTCAGAGTAGACAATGAACAACTATTCAATATTCTTTTTCATCTCTTTTATTCAATATTAAACTCAGACACCACTGATCTTTTGGGAATCAAGAACAAAACTCGTATGCAAAGTTTGCAGGGAAGATTTAACTATAAAGCTATTGTTTTTTATCTTCTTTTTCTCTTCTGCCCGAGATGGGATTGAATGCATGAGAGATGGAATTTCGTGTTTGGACTCAGTTGTTTATTACTTCTTACCTAGTGCTACAGTACTTCTAGTTAACCAGCTAAAAATGGCGAAATGGCAATATATCTTGCTCGTTACAAGGTCTTTTAAGGCTAAACAGTTCAATTAAAAACTAACACCTAACTTATTTTTACTTTTGACCCAGTGACCAAACACCTGTGACCCTCAGGGTGGTATTTTTTTATCCAATCACCACTTATACCCATGAAGAAGGTGAAGAAAGAAAAGCTCCACCCTGAAACCTCCATCTTGCTTTATACCTATTCCTATATTCTAAAATCCCAAATTCTAAATCCTTCCTCATATGTGAAATTACACACTTTTATTCAAACTACACACCAGTGATACTAGTTCTATCATTCAATTTTGGAAGCCTTCTCTAAGGCCTCAGGTCAAAAGCAGTGCTCTTCTGTGAGTCAGTGTCTGACAGCACAGAAAGTTCAAAACTCCCAGTTTCCAGGGTTCCAAGACAAAGCCCTGCGAATTTTAGCTTTCTCTTTTCTCCTTTTCCTTTCCCCTTTACCTTCATCTTTTGTCTGACCTCAGACCCATTTCCCCTCCTCTCAGGCCATCTGTTTGGTCCAGTCCAGTGAACTTCTCATTTGTGGGTTACCCAATGCATGGCAGCACAAGTCTTCAAACAGCAAAAGAAAACTCTGGTCAAGAGCACAGACACTCCCTCAGCCTGCTTGACTTTCTACTGCCAGGGTAGCATGCACCAAGGCAAAGGGATGAGAACAGAGAGCTGAGAACAGTGCTAGAGCAGGACTTGGGCAATCCAGGGTGAGACTAGCTTAAACTGCTGCGGAATCACACTGGAAGCGACACAGGAGGCTGCTCTTCCATGGCCTGGGCCTGTGACATTATTCCATACATGAAGGGAGTAGAAAAATGCTCTTATGCTGGTGACAGTAGCTTCCATCCACACCAAAACTCTGTAAATCTTGCTAAAATCTGTCTATGTCCTTCTGTCTTAATATTGACAGTGGTTTCAATAACTGAATGGGGGTGACATGAAACAATTTATTATAACTTGTAAACAGATTTCCATGGATTTTTTGTTTGGTTGGTTTTTGGTTTGTTATGGTGCTTTTGTTTGGTTTGGGGGTTTTTTATCATGTATATAAGGCTTAAATGTGTCATAAAGTTCTTGTGCATTCATTAGGCTGTACAGTGCCTTCCACGGGGATTTCCTTGGCTATACCTAAACTCAGAGACCAGCATGTGGCAACTCAGGCAGAGCACAAAAGAAGCACAGGATGACCCTGCAAGGTGCTCTGTAACAATGGGCACTATTAGCTGTAATCCAGTGTGTAAGAACTAGATATCATCTTCTTCAGATTATCCTAATAATGCACACTGTTCTTGTTTTGTATGGTGCAGCTCTCTTAAACTTCTATTACACTGTATCTGCACGAGCATTCACACAGATGTTTGCTAAAACATTTCTGTTCCAGCTAAAAAGCATAGGGTACACTATGCACCGAGCAATATATGGACATATATAGACTTCAAGAAAAGAAGTGACATTAAATATATGACAATATGTAGGTGTGGAAATACATAAATCTGTGAATAGTCGCACAACCCACACATCTCCACTAGATTCTGCAGAATAGCATCAAATAATGCACAGGTATCGAGATGATGAACAGGTGTTGCACTTATTTGTCAGTCAGCAGAGCTGTGGGAGGCAGGAATTAAAGGCTATTTGAAACAGTAAGAAGAAAGGGAAAGATTAATTCCAGATGGACACACAGAGTGGTACTGCTCTGCTGACCCAAGCAGCAAAGGAAACAAGCTGTAAATTACCAGAAAAAAAAAAGAGTTTTGTAAAAGGAAGCCACAATATCTAGGCATTACTGTTCTTTCCACGCCACGCAGAGCTTAGACCATGAATATACATCAGATTTAAGTACTCCTGCAAAGTGTTAGAAAAATTCCTTTACATATGGTTATTGACACAAACATAGCCATGAATGAATGAAAAGACTGCACAACTACATCTATCATGAAGGATATTCTAGAATCTCACATTAACATTTGCATAATTATATATGATACTTCCAAACATTTGATTTCTTTTTCTTTGTTCGTTTCTTTAAAACTCACAAAATGTAATGAAATTCTCTTTTAAAACTGCAGACTGCTGTGTGCCTAAACAAACCATTATTTGCTTGCTCATAATCATCTTTTCCCTGTCTGTTAGAATCACTGATGCATTAATTGCTTATCAAAACCTGAAACAGTTCATGAGTCACTCTGAAGATAAAACAAATATTAATGAGCCAATTTCAATTAAATTCCTGTCTTCTGCCTCTTAAAGCTGAAAGAGTGTATTTATTACAAGTCAGAATTAAGTCTTGATACCTAATAAATTGGAAAATAAGAAATATACTGACTAGATCACCATGTTTCAAGGGATCATTGCACTATAGTCTTATTTGACTAAATTAGTGATCAAAGAGAGAAAGGATTGGCCAATTACAACAGAGAAATCAGGTGAAAGAGATATCTAGGTCTGGTTCAGTTGGAGTCAAAAGTGAAGTATGTGGGTTTTTAAGCTGGGAAATGCTTCTATATCAGATGATTTTAACATAGCATTAGGAAACGTGATCGTCGGACAAACATATTGGCCACAAATATCATTATATAAGAAATTTTAGTATTCCTTACATTGAATGAAGAATGGGGAGAAGGAAGGCATGGAGTTTTCAGGAATATTAAAATAAAGCACTTTATTTCAGATCAATATGAAATTTTCATTAAACAAAAACACTAAGTGGAGGGATCTTCACCCATTTAATTTTTTTACTAAAATTCAGTGAAATCTACTATTATGGACTGTAAATCTTTCATTTTGAAAACATGACTGTGCTGAGAGATTTTTAAGTCTGGGTCAATGATAATTCACTGTTGAAAATCCAAGTATAAAATTTTCCAAATTAAATGACCCAGGAAGAAGTAGGAAACACAAGTCCTTCCCTTGAACCTTTACTTGCTTGTTCTAGTTTGAAAATGGCAGGCAAAGAAGAGCCTACAGAAATCAAAGGAGCAACAGGGTATTTCACTAAAAGGCAACTGTAGATCTGAAATAACTTGGGAATTAGAGAGACATCAGTGAGCCACTTTTGAGTCAAACTGCTCGTGAAAAACCTTTTGTCCAAAAAAAGACAGCTTTTCTCAAGGAAACTGAGCATCAGGATATTATGGCTCATGAAGTTGTCTAGTATAAAGCAGATAAAGTGGGAAATTTGTAGAAATAAACCCTGTTATCCACTCATTACAGCAGGGTGAAGAACCCATTTTATCATACTCTGGGTCTTAGTAAGAAATGAAGAAACCTCTATTTATTATATTGTCCAAGTTGTTTTTTGTCACAGGTCAAGTCAGCTGCTTAGCAGAAGACTCCTTTAACTTCAGCTAATCATGTATTGAGGCAGTCCTGGAAGTACTCCTGTACCTCAGCTGATGTCACAGATACCACTTTAGTTTTACAGTACACCTCTTTAGGGTATACTATAAAACTAAAGGCATTTCCCCAAACCAAGCTATCCAACCCAGTACTTAATACAGAATATGCCACTGTCAGTGAAGTCTGCATGTAAGAATACAGAGAAATATTGTGGATTAAATATAACATGGGAAAAATTCAGATTTTGGTACTTACCCTCATAAATTAGCACATATACTAGCTTTATTCCCTAAAGTGTAGTTAAATAATGTCCACTTTCCATAGCAGTATCCTAAAATTCTTCACTTCACACATTCACAGCTAACAGAGCTCTCGCAATTTTTTTTTTTTCTCTTAAGTGTAAGGAAGGACTTATTTCACATTACAAATGAACTCTGCTGCTTCCTATGAAACTTATAAAATTATGGAAATAATATATGCTAAGTCATAGATTCTTTAAGGCAGGCCACTGGTATCTAAAATAAGGAGTGTTTGCATTTATCATAATGTGCACATAAGATAACAACCAAACAATTTTCTTACATTCATGAAAAGTATTTTTTGTGCTCCCAGAAGCTGCTTAGTCAAATGACGCTGAACTCAGGTACAAATGTGTTCCTCACTATAAAAATGACCAAACAAATAGCAGCTATCAGTGATACTTTTCCTACTGCCATGTTTGCCCCAGGCGTGGATAAAACCAGTGTCTTACCTGCTCAGATAATTCTGGCCCGTTGATCCGAGCCTGTACCAGAGCATCACGAACAAGGGAATGGAAGTTCAGCAGCCCGTGCTCAATGCCATGTGCTCCACTCAGGGCTCCTGAAAGCTCCTCCAGGGACTGGATATAGCCCCGCCAGTGGAGATCAACTTCTGCTAGGTCAGCCAGGCAGCCTCGGATGGTGTTGAGGCAGTAGCCCATGCAGGGCTTGCTCAGCGTCAGCCCCTGGCAGTGTGGGCAGTACTGCATTCTCAGCAAAGCTCTGCTGCAGTCTTTGGAGAATTGCAGGTGATCTGTCGTATTGATCACTTCGATCCCCAAATTCAGAGCCTGCAAGAAAGTCCGGCTGGGTAAGAGTGATCTTCCCATTTGTCCTATGGCCTTTTTGGGAATGTTGCCAAAGGGCCTGATGTCTCTTCTCGCCACTCGGAGGCACTCCGCATATTCCAGTGAAATATCTGTCGGACCAGGGTTAATCACATGGTTGTAGACTACTGGAAACAGGGTGTCAAAAAATCTATTCACAAATTCCTCTGTGGTGACGTCCGTGCCAAATAAGAAGAGTCCAACATCTGTGAAAAACTCCTGCACATGTACAGTAGCCTCAGCAGCCATAGTCCTATATGCATTGCAGAAAAGTGTGCTTGTGTAATTCTCAGCCAGTCTGAGAAGCATTTCAAAGGTTTCTGCAATAAATCGATCAATCAATCAATCAATCAATCATTATTTTTAAGGTTTAAAAAAATAAGAAATTAAATTAGGAACATAAACAGTTACATTAGGACAACTTATACATATCCAAAATGAATTTTTGTATTAGAATTTTTGTGGAGACAAACTTCTCACAAACTACAACTGTCTTTTCAATATAGGGAAGCACCTTACAAGTGATGTTACAACACAATTAATCCATGTTTTCTTTGCAGGTTACATTAAACACAACCTAAAAAAATTATAACAGGAAATAATTGTAAGATGAGTTATTAAGTTACAAAATACAGCAAAGTCCTGTTATATCTGTCTACGTATATAAACACATCAGCTCTCCCATCTCACGACTCATTCTGCAAGTTCCCGTGAACAGCTGAATGCTCTCAGTAACTCTAAGTCATTCCTCTTACCATCCTAAATGGATGGGCAAAAGTAACATTAAATAATATAAACAACCCTTCAATTCGATTAAAACTTAACTCTGAATAATCAGTTTTTTATTTCATGTCTTCCAGAGGAAGCAAATGTTCCAAACACACATGAGAACATGATTTTAAACAGTGCTCTTTGGTCTGGCAGTTGGTATGGTCAAGAACTGCCTTCCTCAGGAACTGATGGATAATCCCTCGATAAGCTTCAAGAACTGCATAATGAATAAAGCCTGAATGAACAAACTTGCATTTCACGTTTTAAGTAGTAATCCTTAAATACACTGAGTAGTGTTTAATAAAGCAGTTTAAGTATACTGGAAAAATATCCTCTCCTGACTTCATCTATGATTTGCAGGTAAGAAAAAATGTCAGTTTTCAAAACAGAAAAAGAATGGAAAAAGAGTGTTTACATTGAAGAATTCCCTAGATCTGCCTGAGAAGGTTGCACTTTAGGGAAGGCAATGAAGCAATATATGGATCAAAAAGAAACTTAGAGCTGAGAATAGAAAGACATATTACAAATATTAATCTATTTCATACACTGAATGGCTATAACTCAGTAACTTTCATTTAAAGTTTCACAAGTTTTCATGGTTTTTTTTCAATTTTGTTTTTAAAGAAAGACTGTAAATATAAAGTAAGGAAAAGCAGTGTTAATACTGCCTAAACAGTGATGTTAAATACAGGTGGAATCAAATAGTGTCAAACCATGTTAAGCATATTTCTGAAGCAATCTGAAGTCTGCTGGTCAGTCACTGACTGAAAGGTATCATAGAAAAAACAGAATAAATGTAAAAAAGACCGGCTATTACATCTTTAATAAACACCTATGCACAAGTATCTTATATTACGATTAAAAGTTTGTTCAGCTCAGATCAGTGAAAGGATTCTTGCTGACTGCAGAGGGTTTGAAATTGCATGCTGTGTGAAAAGATCACATATACTTTGCATTCAGTTTCTCTTTTTGACACTAAAATGAGATACATGCTTCTAAATCACAATCGTTCCTGTGCTATCCTTAAGTCTTAGTTTCATATTGCACACCACTTCTAAATTGAATTTGCTGCTCTCTTTTCTATTCTTGTAACAGTCACAGAAGTAGGGAAAAAAGTGTTGACAGCTCATAGTAAAGACTTAGAAAGTGTATCCCATTTGTGTGGTTTTTGGGTTTTTTTATTGCAATGTCCCATACATATTGAACCTCTCTCTAAGTGAATTTCACTGTAATCATTCATAGATGCCAAATATCATAGTGATTCAGCAAAGGGATTAATTTGTTTCAAAAGTTATACTCCTAAAGTCAGTACCCTTCATGAAGCTATGTTCCCACCAATGGAGACCTATTCAGCAGAGAAAAAGCCTCTTGGGTTTATCCTGTGAGTTAACATGCAGAAGCACCAGCTGAGTACCTGTGCAGCTCCCAACACCTCCACCAGCCCCTTACACCTCATACCAAAGCTGTGGGAGACCCATTTCCTTCTGGAGCAGCAAATGAGGTGCAAAAAATCAGACAGGGTAGATTAAAGATTGATTGAGATGCCTACTTTAAGGCACCTGAACCAAAGATTAGCTCTCCACCAGCTGTACAGGCAGTTTGGACACCCAGTTCCCGTGGAGGCATGGGTACATGGGAAACTAAATTACAGCCCCAAATTATTAAATACCTAACTATAACATATCTCATTTTTATTGGGGGGAAATAAGGGATGCAAAGAATACGCAGTTCTACACCAACTTTATTTAGTCACCTAGGAGTGTTTGATAGCATTTTTAATGGTAGATGACGTTTTTTTTTATTTGCCGGTCCAAAAGGGCATGTGTGTTCTGCAAGTCTTGTGTCATATCTGAAGGCTCTTTATAAATGTTTTGCATTGAAAATGGTACTAGATGGTGGTGCTGAGACCACTGAATTAAATTCTAGATATCTAGTTATCACAGACTTCACAACCCTTCATATAAAATCCTGGAGCAGCCCAGAGGAGCAAAGACAAAACAATAAGTAAAATTGATTCTTGGTTTAGATGGCTTAAAATAATAAAATGTGAAGAATATTAAGGCTTTTTTATTATTACTTTTCCTAGATAGAAACCATAAAGTCTGTGATCTAAAATGTCTGTTACAATCCATGGCTGCAGTATCCTGTTACCAAGTGCACAAATATTAGTTGAAAGAATAAATCATGCTGCACATGGACAACCAAGAGATTTTATAATGTGGTCTAAACAATAATAAATCTTTGATATGAATTTGTTAATCCGTTGGTTTTTTTTCTACTAGCACATTTTCTACTTTATAACCATGGCTATTTCAGAGATTTGTTTTGCTCTCAGTGAATTTGCTGACAGACAGCAAATCAGACCCATGTTTACTTTCAGTACTGAATAGCTCCTGTGAATGCCTTGCGATGGCAATCTATGTCATTTACAACACATTCTGATGCTTCAGTGACAAATCAAGTTTTACTGGTTCAATACTGCAAGCTGTAGCTAGGTGTTTATCTTTTAAATCTATGGGCTGAGACAAACATAATCAGCATTAATTACTCAGCAACATAAAATAAGTGATGAGTTTTCAATCAGTATAAATCTAATAGATACAAAATACATTTAAAGTATAACTAAGATGAGCTAGACAAGTTATTTTTATTGCTATTAAATGACTTTTTAATCCTCAGGGTCAGTGTCTCTTATCTTCATAATTTACGAGATCTTCATATGAACTGCTATAGAATATACTATAGATACTTTGTACAACCCTACTGTTAATAATATCTAGTGTTTACCACAGATGAAATGTCAATTTTGTTTGGTGACAATTAAAACCATTGTTTGTACATTCCTAAATCAAATTTCAGGGTTGTCAATATTTTAACCAATTAATTTTTTGAAAGAACAGTATATTTCTCTTTCTGATTTTACTAAGGACAAAACATGAGGCTAGGAAGTTTGTAGATGAAAACTTGTTTGTTATATGTATAGCATTTTTTTTAGCTGATGCTTCATACCAGTACATATAGACATTATTTTTTGATAATAGTGTGTTTAATAAAGTGATGTAAAATAACTATTAGGTCATTGCTGTAAAAGACTTGCTCTCTTCCCTTCCTTTAACCTTTCAGTTCCTGAGAGCCATGGGTAGCTCTAAATCATAAAGAAGTTCCAAAGTATCAACTAGTCCAGTGGATAAATGGGTTTAAAATAAAAATCAGAAGTCTACACGTCTTGTTTACTAGAACAAACAGAACAAAAAAGAAATCTAGTTTTTTATTCCTGGAAATTAATCAGATTTAATGAAAATATTGCACAGAATGAAATAGAATTTGGATTAGATTTTAAACCAGCCCTGCAGTTCTCATCTTTAATAGCTTTGTCAAAGGGTCTTTATACTATAGGTACCTTAGAAAATTAATTTGAAATAAATTTCTATGGAACCATGCTGTTGTAAAACAACTGTATTTTCTTAAGTTTACTCTTTCTTTACACAAATGTTCTGTAAACCTGTTAAATGGGAAAATGCATGGTTCTAAATGCTGTGTGCTACCTTTTGAAACACATATGGTACTTAATGCAGAGATAGTCTAATAAATTAAAAATCTAGTCTTAGTAGTGGCCCAGCAAGTTGTGAAGTCTTATAAATCAAGGATGGATTTTAACCTGTCTGGTTATAATTTATTGAGTTCTATGTTACCCTAAGTGTGAATTAATTTATAATATGCAATTTAGGCTGGTGAATTTTTGCCAAATTATGACACTCTATTTAGCAAGACTGCCTTTCACAGTCCAGAGGAGATCCAAAACTGATGAGCCTGGAGTACCTTAAGGATCAGTCTATAATATACAGGAATCAATAACTAAATCCAAGCAAACCTGGAAAATCCAGCAATGTTATACATTTATTATGATTTGAAAAATCCTATGGAAAAGCATTGCCAGTTGCCATTGACGATTTGCGATCTTGTAAGTTTTCCTTCTGTTTATGGGTAGCACAAATAAACAAGAAGCATCATACTCTCATACCTCTTCCAAAGATTTACAGTACAATCAAATGTACCTTGCATACATTGTCCTTCTAGAGTCACAATGAATATCTCAGGTGCAAGTTACAGCCAAGTAAGCAAAAGCATTCAAAAGTTATGAAAAAAAATAGTGGAGAAGAAATTAATCCACACAGCATTACATTCATAATTTCTTCTTTTTTAAATGCATCACACAGAGAAATACGTAGAAATAAGTAGGTACTCCTAATCACAAAGTGGCTGATATAATGCAAAATCCCTGAATCATTTATCATATCAGAAACATGAGCTGGAAGAATCAGGTCTTCAAGGCATATAAATGAACTATAAAGAATGAATTCATTAGGGCATTAACTGTGAAGGCAATATGGGAGAAAGATCAATAGGGTAAGTGCCAGTTAAACAGATTTGAGACTCACTGAAACTGCTCCTCATTAACACATATTTCAAATAAATCCATTTCATAGATTTCAGACTCACCAATGAAGTCAGTAAATAAAACAGTTATAACAGATTAAACCTGTAGCATAGCCAACTTTGTGTTGCCAAAGGATAGCAATGCACCTCAGGCTTTTATAGCTCAAAGCACTCATAACAGACTTTAAAGTTTGTCCAGTCTTGTTTGATCTGGAATTTATTTCATCTGTCTTTGGAAAAAAAAAAACATTCAAGAAACTCGAATTAGAATTGGTTGACCATTGCCTAAGTTGTTCTGTGTTCAGTGGCATATTATTCATATACTTATAGAGTTTCCTACATACCCTCTGATTTTGAGTTTGGTTTAGTCATACTCGGGTTTTTTTGGGTTTTTTTTTCAGTTGGGGTTTGTATTGAGGCTTTTTGTGGTCTTTTTATCATCAGGACACAAGGAAGTTGGCATAGGACAGCTTTAGTTGGAATATTAACAGGAATTAGCCATCATACATAATTCAGGTTGTTAGCATTATCAACGCTAAAAGTAACTTCTGCACTTCAAAATGAAATAGCAAATTGTCTCAAATCTATATGTAAGGCTGTGGGAGAATGGATTGTAAGGAAATAGAGACAGTGCTGCAGGCAATCTCACCCCTGATAAATTGCAGCTGTGTAAGACAGGTGAGCAGCATTGAAGGAGAAGATGGAATGCTGATGTGTATGACGAAGCACAAAAGAGTAAAAGGGCACGCAGGTGTTATTAATGTGCAGGAAAGGGATATAAAAGGTTGTACTGTGGACTGATAAAATGCAGATGTTTCTTGAAATCTTTTTTGGTGTCAGTTGTGTGTCCTTCCCTTATAAGATGTGTTCTTTTTTTCCCCCCCACCCCTAGTGAAACTATGAGGACTTATAAGAAACTAATTTCTAAGTTAACCATACATACAATATAGAAAATATGTCCTAAAGCCAAGTGAGATGAATTTCACTCATTTTCATTCTACATCTTTTCACTAGTCTCAATTGGTAAGTGTACTTCTCATTCTTATTTTATAATCGATTTAGTATCATCAAAGTGTCAATTTTTACTTACTAATTCTGACCAAATATTTAGCTAGGTAGAATTTGCTTTCTAAATCAGCAAGTTTGGGTGTGCTTTTCTTTCCCTCTCCATCTTCTCAGTTACGCATTTGAAAAATGGCCCTATAATGTAAGAGGTCTCAAGTTTAGGTGATTTGAAACAATAATATAAGTCTTGTAATTTTCTTGGGGTTTTTTTGTCTGTGGGTTTTGGGTGTTTTTTTTGTTTGTTTGTTTTTTGGGGTTTTTTTTTGTTTTGTTTGTTTGTTTGTTTGGTTTTTGGTGGTTTTTGGTTTTGTTTTGTTTTGGGGGGGGGGGTGGTTATTGTCCCTGTTTTTATTCAATAAAATGTTGGAGTAATTTTTTTTCCATTTCTTTGGAGTTACATTAATTTTTATTACTTAAAGGAAATCATCCCAATTGATTCAGAAGATAATTTTTGAACTTTTCAGTGAAATTTACTGATGTTGGTTTTTAAAATATCTAGCTTTTGAATTTGCTATTTAACATACTACTAAGTCGCAAATGGAGTGTAAAGTATTTAATCTTACATTGCCAG
>PYHW01009637.1:3098003-3115256 GCA_013186435.1 Turdus rufiventris
GGGGGGGTGGTTATTGTCCCTGTTTTTATTAAATAAAATGTTGGAGTAATTTTTTTTTCCATTTCTTTGGAGTTACATTAATTTTTATTACTTAAAGGAAATCATCCCAATTGATTCAGAAGATGATTTTTGAACTTTTCAGTGAAATTTACTGATGTTGATTTTTAAAATATCTAGCTTTTGAATTTGCTATTTAACATACTACTAAGTCGCAAATGGAGTGTAAAGTATTTAATCTTACATTGCCAGATCGTATTTTAATACTGAATGTCTGTCATACAAATGAAAGAATGAGTGAATAAAGCAAGGTTATCATTTTATCTAGTTATATGCAGTGATTCTACTTCTCTTTCAAAACTTCTCTTTTCAGTTTGGTGTTATCCTTTTAATAGTGAAGACTATGGAACCATTCATCTTGTCATGTTGGAAGCAAATGAGCAGATTGTTTTCTATGGTGCCAGGAAAATAAATAACAATTAACAGAGCTTGACCAAACTTTTTTTTTCCTCTTTCCTCTTGGATTCTGCTTATGTTCTCTCTGATTATGCATTGCTTTCTAGGTAATACTTTCCCAGAGGAAAATATTTCCCAATTCTGAATATATTGCTTAGTCCCATGGAATGAAATATTCTCAGAGTTGCATGCAGAGCATTAAAAGGAATCATATTTAAAACTGGTATCTTATAATAAAATTGTTTGAAAATACTTTGATGGAAAGTGCTGTGCTTGGTTTGCAAAATGACATTAAATTGATATTGATTTAAGATAACTATTTTTACACATTTGCCATAATAAATAAGGACAGCAAGTTATCTCAGATGTATGAAAAGGTTATTATTCAGAATTTATAGCAGGATGATGCTGAGATAGGAGGGCCAGAAAATTAAGTGATTAGAAGGATAAATTCATTTCACATAATTTCAAACTATATATATAATGTGAGTTAAGAAGCACTTCTAAGGCATGATTCATTTCTCTGACTTTGGATGACTACTTTAGGTTGAGATGAAGTGCTTGTTCTTCTCCTTTTTACTATAAAGGGATGTGACACTGAAGCACTAAGTTTTTTGTAGGCACTGGTATTAAGGGAAGTGTCCTCAAACGTAATTCAGTGCTTCAATTTATACAAATAAAAAGCTGAGATGATTATGCTTCTAACAAGTGGTCTTAATGGTAGATAAATTACAAACTTCTTATGCATTTATGCAAATCTTTTTTCCCTCTTCACTCTTGTAATCTGCTTTTCTTAGAATGAAATATATGTTTGGTTCCAGGGAGCTGCTGATGCATTATGTCTATATATGCTAACCTTATAGGAATTAATTATTAGAGAGTCACAGAGAAATTACACTTGAAAAGAAAGAACAACCTTAGGAAGATTTCCATAAAGTTATGATGATGACTGAGATCAGATAAAGCTTTTGACTTTTAAATAGAAAGTTTAAAACCTGACTTTGTTTATTTTTTTTCAATAATCCCAGTTTTATGGTGATGATACTCGCTCATCTTCAGTAAGCAGGGTTTTTTAATACAAATTAAAGGGAAATGTTAATCAGGTTGCAGATGCAACACTACATAGCAACATTTCTTGCACATCAAACAAGTAAATATATTAATCTCACAGCTTTTTTTCTAAGTGTTGGTTGAGATTTGGTGAATTCCTGCATTGGATAGTCTGAGGAATTCCACACTAAAAATTATCAATCCATTTAGGCAAAGGAGTTTAAGGAGATTGTTTACTTGACATATGACTACATGCAACAGGTTTCAAAATTCCTCCTGAGAGCTTGGTAAAGGATTAGATGCATTTATTGTCTTTCAATTTACTTTGCTTAACTTCATATTTACGGAGGAAAAAAAAAATGAAAAAAACATCCTTGAGTCTGCATGTCTTAAACATCCATGTTTTTCATGGAAGATTCATGAACAATTAATTTTGACTACATTTATACTGTACTGAAGTTAGTTCTGTGTTCCTCTGTAAATATTGGCTATCAAGAAGAAAAACTGCATGTCCCTCTGTATAGCTCTGGTATATTAGTGATCAGTGATATGAGAAAAATTGTACTTAACACAGGTGTTACAAAAAGCATTTTGGTCTATGCCATGTATTTCAGTACCTACTTTGGCACGTGCTAAAAAAAGGAATGAAGTATGCACTTCCAAGTTTCAGACAGGTAAGTAAATGTAGTATTTCTCACTTGACAAGATAGAAACTCAAAGGAAGTAGATAACCAGGCAGCCAAATGTTCTCTTTCACAATTACAAGCAGAAAACAGCACCTGTCAAAAATATAAAACTCCAGTTCTCTAAACTAGTTAGAAAAGGACATAGAGTTTCAGTATCTAAGTTTAGATAAGTGAAATTCAGAAGGTATTTGTACTCTAGGGAAATCCCAGGAAAGAGTAATTGCTTCTAAAATGACAAATGTACAAAGTATTCTGTGTAGCTGCTTTTGATGATAACATCTTAAAATCAAATATTGATAGGGATTGGAACAGTTCACTCTACTTTGATTCATCCTTCCTTAATCCAGTATGACTCCTGATGTTGATGAAATTTATGCCTACACCAACTTATGGCACATTATTTAGAAAATAAGAAATAAATAAAACATGTTAAATGATCCATAGTTGCTAGTAGCTTTGGCACTTAAAATGAAAGAATAAAATAATTGTTTAAGCCCCACTGAGACCCCTTCTCCTCTCCTGCAGGCCATGGATCTCCATGCCCTCCCTCTGCCAAGGCAGCAGAACAAAGGATCTCCCATCTAATTTTTCAGTCCAGCTCCCTGACCTCATGGCAACAGGGAAGAAGTCAAACCCTGCATTTCTTCATTTTGTCTGGATTTCTTTCTATAGTCTACACATGTTTCCAAGAAGCAGACTACTCTAAAATTTTTTTACACTCTCGTTGTAAATACCAATGCAATTATACATTTTTAATGATATTATCTCACCTATTATTTTCTGGTTTTGTTTTGCATTGTGCATTTTTATGACTATTAATGTTTAGTCAGAGCTCGCTCAATGGACCAGAGAGCAACTGATGTTAGATTTAAATGCATATCAATTTTTTCTGTATAATTACATAAATATAGGTTGAGTATGGGCTGAATATCATTAAATTATTCTCTTCAAATTTATATCTTAATACTCTTTAGACTTCACCAAGTTCTCTTCAAATACACAAAAGATAATTTCCTTTTTAAATGCTGCAACTTTTTTTTTTTGTTTCAGAAAGATTGAGTATAATCAGTACATTATCTGCTTTTACAGTACAGCTTTACTTGCTTTCACCTTGTCACTGTTTGCAGATGCTCTGCTGAGCCTTGTCCTGCAAGTGCTGCTGCAGCGCTGCTGACTCACACATTCTCAAGTCATGAAATGCTTTCCAGGAAAGGAGCTGGAGATACTAGCTGATGGAAATATGTGTCTCTTCCAAACTACAAGCCCACAGTAGTTTCTACCCCACTGTGATTTGCCCCATCATGAAATGTGACTGGCATCACTCAAAACTGGATCATTACCTCCCCATTCCCTTTACAGTAATGTATCCTAGATTACATAGGACTGGAAGATCTATTGCTAAAGAATGAAAGCATGTAGAAACTAGAAGGCACTTGAGATGTGTTCTATTCCATCAGTTATACCCCAGGCATGTTCAACAAGATTTATGACCTTGTATTTTAAAGTCTTCTAAGTTATCCTTAAAATATGCATATTAACAGAGAAGCCACAACCTTAAAGAAATTCATTCCAGTGCTTCACCATACTCTCATTTACCAATGAGAAAAATTCTTTTCTTCTTCCTCCTCTTAGTTATTTCAGATTAGATCCTCTGCAAATGACAGTAGACATCTCTACAGACCAAATGTATCTCCAAAGCAGATTTCTCTACATCTCAGCTACCCGTAAAGAGGATGATGGCATGATTCATCTGACCTAGTTTGGATGTCCACATGGAAATATGATGAATCATCCTGCTTTTCTCCTCTATTTATACAGAGAAAGAGGGTGATTAGTTCAGAGAAACTGAGAGATGAATCTTACTCTTGCAAACTGTTAAAACTATTTTCTTTTTAGTAAAAAGAACAATCTTTTTTCAGTCATATGGAGGGCACATTCTGCCCCTGTGTAGCTGAACTTAATTCTAAATACTACCAAAAGGAAGCCTAAATTGCCCAAATTATCTACTTAAATGGGCAACATGGATGTTTAGGAGTTCCAAATTCAGCTCTGCCTGACTAGCTGCTTCAAAAATGTTTTGCTGAACTATTTCAGAATTGCATGGCTTCTAAGTCATGTTTACTGTGGGAAACACTTAGCTTTATACCTCATTTCAACAGCACTACTGCTAAGCCAGTCCTTCTTCAGTCTTCAACTTGGTCTTATTCCTGCCTCAGTGCAGAAACCACATATGTCCCCATTTTTAATTCTAATTCTATTTTCCAGCCTATGAAAGAGCTCTTGCTGCCTTCTCTTGCTGAGAGCATGCTGATTATTTCATCATTCAACACAGTGGTGAAAATGGTGTCTGTACCTGCCCAAGAACCACATCCAAAGTGCCTTTTTCTATTCTGACTGTGAACACTTATTAACCAATTAAATTAACATTAAAAAACCTTTAGTATCTGTTTAGTGGCAATTTAATCAAGATAATTTTGAATTTACTTATGTGAATGCCACACTGAAGGTCGTAAAGAGACCTAGGAAAGCTGGTTGACTTAAACACCTGTGCTTCTCACATACTCACATTTTGGATCTGTTTCCTTGCAGGCAAATTAGATGAGTTTAACCCACCTCGTTACCAGTAAATACAGTTTCATTGTTATTGGTTGGTATGTTCTTGTTCTTGGCTTCTAATTAATTAAGCTTTTTATTCCCAATAACTGAAATTAGGCGGAGAAGTCTAAAATTCTCTAGTTTCCTCCTTTTCTGTTTAACAAAAAATAAACATTCACCCTTTTCAGTCTTTTGCTACCTCTAGAAATCCAAAGACAAGTACTAGGGCACTTCAGAATGTGTATATTGACAAAAGAAACCAATCAATGGAAACCATGTAGAAAACAATTCTGAAGTAAGCGCGCTTGCATCTTACAAATGCTGCTCCACAGCTGCACACAGAGGTCATTTACCTGATAATAGACTGGTCAACTTGGGTGACAGATGGGCTTGAACAAAAGTAACTGTTTCCAGGGAATCCCAACAGGACATGTGAGAACATCTTGCCCTTTCCTCCTGTTTTTAATGGATCGACATGAGAATCTGATTTATGCCTCTGGAGTATCATATATTGTGATGTCATCTATTAAAACACATTTTATCTCTGTAATACAGAGTGAAAGGTTCATTATGGAGCTTTTAATTTTATATTGTCCAGTTTATATATATATATCTTTGAATGCAGTTGATATTCCCTAAATAATGAAAATTTATTAAGGCAGCAGATAAAGATCACATCTGCTTATCACACCTGTCACATAAGTATACAGGGTAGCGATTCATCTCAACTACCACTTCAGCTAAATACCATACTGTCTTTTTCTCAACAGTATAAACCTATGGGATGTTTAAGGTATGATTCATATGAAACATTTTAGATGTTTATGGAAAAATGAATCATGCAAAAATATTTATGTGGGCATGAATCATGTCAGAAAAGTGCCTCTCAATTTTTTATTGAGGGAGCTGATGGCAACAAGCTCATCAATCTACTCTATCATACCAATCATCATTACTTTTGCTATTTCACATGCATATCAGTTACAAATTTACTTATAGTTTCCATATTTCTGTCTTGGAAGAGCTATATCTGAATTCCCACTGTAGAAAATTAGATCAAACTCTGCTCGAGAGACTTATTGGTCCACAGATTATTTTCTTGCAGGTAGATAAAATACTTTAAATTATGCATTCATCTAACTTCCACTGCATGAATGAAATCTATGTAATAGAATGAATTTCTGGTGAAAGTAGTGAACTCTTAAAATATACAACCTGTACAGATGATGAACAATAGGCCTTTGCAAGTTGAACATCACGTTCCATTTCTTTTTGATGTCACTTATTTTTTTTAGATCTAAAAGTCACATGAAATAAATGTATATGCATCTTCTTTTATTTGTGCATACTTACCACTGAAAAATAATTAATAGCTTACTCCAAATTTGATTCAGATCACTCCTACTAGTTCTTTCCAAGAATGTGTGCTTCTACAGACAGGCTTACTACAGGGACTACTCTGAAAAAACAGTATAGCTGAAACTGTAAACTTCAGCACTCTCCACACTCTTCCAATATTGCTCCTTAAAGCTTTCCATTCCCTTTACCTTTCTGACAGCCCGTGGCTTATAGCAAAGTACATCCTTCCTATTATTGCACTGAAAAAATGAATGAAAAAAAAAAATCACGAGTGCACACCCAGCCAAGCAGCACATGAAAAGGATGTGGCCATCCTGCTCTAGACAGAAGCCCTAAGAGGAGTAGACATGAGCCACACTGTATTATTTGGCCTGGAGTCTGACACCTTTTGACACCTGTGCAGTTAGCAATGCCAATGCAGAAAACATTCTGTTCTGGGAAATCTTCCTCCTGTAATGTTGAGGGCAATGCTGTAGAGTTCCCCTTGTCTACTTTCCATCTCACTTCTGAATATTGTACATAATTTTAGAATTCCTCACAGGGCACCCTCACCCTTCACTAACAGAGATTAAACAGATAAAAGAAGTACAGGAGAGAAAAGCAATGCAAGTCATGTGCTGTCTGTTGAAGACTGGAAATAGCATCCCTATCCTTCACTCAATTTACCAAATCCAGTTTGACAAGAAGAACAAATAATAAACTGTTTTCTGAACAGGAAACTTTCCTAGAAGTGACAAAGTGAACTACAGCTATTCTCCACACTGGAAGAAAGGAAGAAGAATGGAATGGGAGAAGAATGGTCTATGAAGAACGGAACGGGAGAAGGAAAACCAAGAGCACCAATCTGCTGTAACTGTCCAAGGAGAGAAAATTTTCATTTGAGTTCCAATGGTATGTTTCTTTTAAAATAAACCCATGGAAATTAGTCCTACTTTAATCCTGAGAGATGAGCGATAATTCCAGCTCTTGAACACAGACTGTTAATCTCAACACAGGGTATACAAAAGATGTAAAACCCTTCTCCATAACCATGAAAATCATCTGTCTTTAAAGCAATAAAAATCCCCTTCTCAAATCCCATGCAAGCAGGAATAATTGTATTTCCAAATTAGCAAATAACATACTGTGAAAGCAGGAGGAAGGAGAATAGCGGGGAACTTCTCAGTCTCTGGAGACTCTTAGAAGTGCCCCGCTATTCTGTTCAGCAACCAGAAGTTCATACGTGTAGTTCGTGCACATTTAATATTACAGGAATGTTTCTTAAAAGTAATTTCTTCCCTCTCTTTATTAGTGAGTTTTAATGGGATGACATTTACAGCAGAGATACAGGGTCATCCTGTTCTTATCTTGAGACTCTCATGTATTGCTCTCAGTGTTTCAAGAAGACTCCTCAAACTGGTATGACTGCTGATGAAGAATTCTCCTTCTTGAAGACAAGAAATTGCCCTCAGGAACTGGTCATCTGACTCAGAGCAAACAGCAAGAAAGGCAGATAATGTAAATCAATATATCTTAATATATATTAATGTTGCTCTAAAATAAAGATGCAACTAGTCACAAAAGCTCAAAACCAGAGCATGTGTACAGCACACCACTAGTGTGCTTCTGAAGCTTCAGTGAGAATTACCTATGTGAAGCTGAGTATCAGAACATCTTTTAAACTACTGTTTCTTAGATTCTCTGATTTATTCCTATCATGAGAATTTTTCAATTTTTTTTTTCACCTGCAATTTTGCTGCATGGTTTGATTCCACGTGCATAAATTAATAGGCTTTCTGTACAGTGTGAGCCATAATTATGGGTCATTTAAGAAGCATGAAAAAAAAAGTAGCATTGTAAGAGTCACTGTGGAACAACTGAAAATATGGGGCTTAGGAAACTTTCATTTACATGAGAAAAGATGACATCCATACATATTTTTGTGGAAAAATGCACCATACCATAAACCATTCCACTGAGCAGACACAGATCTGTGAGCACTCATATTACAGTCATATGTCTTTAGAGATGGCACATACAAAAAAAAGACTCAGAGGAGTAATGAAAAAAAGCAAAAAAATCTCTATAATTTTTTTTTCTACTTCAAATAGAATATTCCCTGCTTCTTGGGCTTTACTGGCTTTAACTTTTCTAAACCCACAATAAATAATAACACAACTCTAAAATTGCGAAGTTCTGGCTTTATTCTGTCTTTTATCGGTTGATGCAGTTTATGCATCATTTACAATTTGCTGCTACAGTCTCACCAAATCAATAGTTTTCAATAATAAATGAGTAAGCAACTAAGTACTACTGCATGGCTTAGTTTATACGGGCAGGTAAGACAACAACACATCTTTATTCTTCCTTAATTGTGTTCTCCTGGATGGGGGAAAAATAAAATGAATAATACTTTTTATATCAATAATATTATATTAATTTGTAGTATCAAAATAATGAGATAATTACTGCCAAAACGTCACTTTTTCAAAGTTTAAAGCAGGATTCATTTCACCTTACTTTAGTCATACAGAAGTCAAACACTTCACCTACCCCATCTAGTTGGATAATCAGTGGATAATCAGATAGGCACCTCCTCGTATTTTATCCCCAAAGCAAATCTAAGGTTACTGATTAATTAAAAAGATTTTCTAACTGTGCAAGCCATAGTTCCCACTCACACAATCCACCCTGATCATGGCAACCATCCACCTTAGGATGGGATAAGTTGAACTCCGGAATTCCTTTTCCTTCTTCATGAACTAGGATAAGCATAAATGAGGCAATTGAATAGACACTATTTTAGCTACTTTTTAGGTGACCAAAATTAGAGAAGATTAATCCTGCTCTTAGAGTCTGGAAATTCAATTGGGTTTTAGTTCTAGGTGGATTTACTATTACATTTACTTAGCACAAAGACAATTTTTATTAATTAATATGCTGGGAAGGGTGGGGGGGGAGAGTAAATAAAAAAGGGGACAATATTTTACTACAGGATTTTTTGGGAATCTTTAGATGTTAAATATCTTTATATCTATCAGTAATATATTTGTTTTTAACATCAATAAACGGGTGTTTCTTGATATACAGGTCAGTTACCATCCATTTAAGAACTTAATAATACCCATTTTCCATTCCTACATTAAGGGTGAAGCACACTGCTATTTCAATACATTTTTTTTCTAAAGAGTACTCTACCATATTGATTTTTATTTATTCATCCCATAGAAATAGATATACTCCCACAGAATAGTTCCCATAGAAAAGCAATACTGCAGTGAAAAGTCAGTACTGTGCTGAATTTAAGGCACTTTTTTAGCAAACTACTACTTCCACTGCAGTCCCACTTGAAATAACTTTCTGAACTAAATCTTTATTTCCAAAAATCCACTTAAAATACAGTATTCTAAATACCTGGATCACCATACATATTAATATTCCAGATTTTTCTTTTTCTGAGTCTGGCTGCAAGACCAGCTAATTTTCTGAATTTAGGATAAAACTCAGGTACGCAGCAATTCCCTGTTCCAGAAAATAAAGTCAATTTTCCTAAGAAGGTCTATTATCAAAGCATCTAGGAAAGCAAGAAAAGTAGGACTCCAGTGATTATTAAATAATAAGACTTCAATTTCTAAAGAATGCTTGTATACAAAGCTTACGATATCGTTAATGTGCAAGTGTAGCCAAGATTGTGGCATCTATGCTCAAAAGTGGCTTCCAGTACAGCATGGGACAGAATAAATAGCCCAGTTCCACTAATGCTCCACAGATAATACTTTTCAGACCAGAAGAGAAACTACCCAGTAACAGTTTCTAAGTTCCTCTGAGAAAAAAAATGCTGCGTGGGCTCACCTGTTTCTGTTTAATCACACAATGATTTGCTGATGTTTGATCTTGAAGGTCAGAATGGAGACTGAGCTTAGAATCTCATACTGGTCATAGTGATAAGAAGTCATTGTTTATTGATGTTACTAGCCCTTGATCTTTTTTGCTGTGCTGCACTACGTCTGATCCTTGAATGTGAAATGCACAGGAAATTCATTCATATTGTGCATTTATGGAACTCAGTGATTACTCCTTCTCAGGAAGAGAAATCCAGAGCTAGTCAGAGAGATCCTGGATCAAATGCTGACAAAAAAAAGTACTGCATTTTCAAATAATGTGTTAAGTATGCTTATCTAAAGGAAATCAATTATTTGGCTTAATAGTGAGAACAGTTTTGTTCTATTATTTAGAAAGTAGGAAAGAAATCTACTTTAGAGAAGAATGTGGAAAGTTTTCAAAGCTGCTTGAGTTTCAGCTTACATTTTCATGCTGAACACATTAAGAATTATGAAATAAACGTATTTAATTCCTTCAGGTAGAAAGCAAGTGCAGCCAGATATTTTATACTCTGTTCAGTGTTACAGATTAATACACAAAGTAAGACCATCAGTTCCTTGGAAGCCTCCAAGAAAAGCCAGGGCTGTTACAGTATTTTGTGCTGAGATCAATCTAGCACACTCTGTGAGAACCAGGATCCAAAAGATTTTGGCATGGGAACCTCTAGTTTTTACATGCCAAAGCTGAAAAATTAGAAATTGAAGTGTTCCTACATATTTATGTAAGTACACTTTTTGAGCACCTTTTGGAATTTAGAAACTGCAGCACCTGTAGAGTTAGGTACCAGCTAAATGGCATGTTTTCAGATTACAGTTCTGAAGGTAGACAAAGAAGTTTTCTCCAGCTTTTGGTATTGCTATCAAAGATAAGTTTGTGAATGAGTCATCTAAGAATATAACTGTTTATAGAATTTGACTTTTGACATCACATGAAAGACAGTTTCAGCTGGACACACTAAGCCTATTCACTCACATATCAAAAATGTCTGCCAGTTTACAGGTTGATATAGAATATTAGGCTTTATCAGTCTGCCACACATCACACTGCAATTTGTGTGTCAAATTTTAATGTGGGAGCCCACTGAGGTTCGTGCTTAACTACAACATTTGGTGTTTAATTGCTTCTTTAGACTTAGTATCTTGATCTAATGTTTTAAAGATGATTTGCAGACTTAGAAGCTTTGCTTTCACTGAGTGTCAAGTGCTAAAGTCTGAACAAAAACTCTAGTTTACTTACTGTGCAATAATAAATAATACAGTGTATAAATCTCCTGTCAGTCATACTCACAGCAATAGTGAGCAATTAAACAGCACCTTAAAATGGTGTATTAAATCGAGTGAACAGGTTAGACTGCTTATGCTATTAAAAGCTATCCAATTTAAGACCAGATCCATTAGATCCTTGGCTTGGTGCTCACAGCATAGTATTTTGCAAAAAAAAAAACTTTACCAACTTCTACATCATGCAAAAACGTCTCCACTTTCAAGTAAAGGTCTACTTCTTAGTCGTGTGTGTTTCAGTAACAGAAATAGTGGCAGACTCCATACAAAACCGACAGGTACTATCATCACATGCTCATATGATAGGGTATTGTACAGAATCTGCTTCACAGTACTGCAACAAAGTTTAGCTATAGTGGGAAGCTATCTTCTGAGATGATAGATTGAACTGTATGGTATGTTATTTAGGACTGAGAACTGAAGATATGGAAATAGAAGTAAAATAGTCAGCATTTCCCACAATAATGTAGGGTAGTTTTGATCACTGAATAGGACTGAGAATTGTGAAGACTCAAGTTCCAGGATCCCCAAAATTACAGGATGCTGACTTTCTCTAAAGATTTGGGGAAGTCCTGTAATTCCCATGATTAGAAGACACCTCTTAGACCAGCAAGTACAAGCATTAACCCAGAACTGCAGTGTCCACCACTAAACCATGTCCACAAGCGCCACATCTTCATCCTTTAAAAATATCCAGGGATGGAAACATGCCACTTCCCTGGGCAGCCTGTTCAGTGCCAGACAACCTTTTCAGTGAATGAATTTTTCACAATAACAAACCTATAAGTCTTCTGGCACAACATGAAGCCACTTCCTCTCATCTCATTCTATTATTTTGCAATGTTAGGATAATATACTTACTTGTATAGAAGGAGGCTATAAGAATTGTTTATTATTTGATCAGCATGTTTTATACATCAGGAGACATAAATATTTTATCTGTAATTAGGAATAAATGAAGAGAGGAAATTTTTCTGAAATATCATTAATATTACATCTTTGTTTACATATTCCAAAAATATTTAAAAGTATATTACTTGTCTGATGTGACTATCATGTTTTCTATTACTGATTGCTTGTTCTATTATCTTCTGCAACAATGAAGAAAGAAAGGTGGGGATTATTGCACTACTGACAAAACAGAAAGCCTGAACAGATGTAGATAATTTTTATACACATCTAAGAAATACTGCCTGAAAAATAAAATCAGAAACAATTCCAATCTCTAACAAACCAAGTATCATTTGGGAAAGTAATACAGCAAAATGCAGGCTATTCATCAATCTCTCTGGATGGACTGATAATAATTTGTCACATAAAACAGAAAGCAAGAAGACACAGACCTTACAAAAGAAGACAGATGGAAGCACACACTGAGAAAAGTGAAGGCACAAAATGAGAAACAACTAGCAAGAAACATGCAAGGTAAACAAAGAAAAAGATCAATAAGAACATTAACTGCAAGGGAAAGATAAAGGAAAGCTGCCCCACTATTCAACAGGGAAAAAAAGCTATCAAGTCATGGCACTAAGAAAACTTTAACGTTTAGGGCATTTACTGCTTCAGTCTTCACTAATTAAGTTAGATGTAATCAGGTAGATAATGTAAATAACACAAACAATAATGCATTTAAGATAGAAGCAAGGAAGCAGGCTAGAGAATACACTAATTAATTAGCTGGCTTTAAATAATTCAGAAATTATGAAATTCAGGGAGTACAGAGAATTTGCTGAAGCAATTTCAGAGGCACTTCAAAACTTCATGGATGATGAATGGGATTCTGGAAGACTGTCAAAAAACCAAACAAGTCACCTATCTACCCTTGAAAAAGGGACAGTAGAAAAAGCTGGAAAACTGCATGGATCAGTCAGACTACTCCTCATTTCTAGAAAAACACTGGAACATAACAGCAAACAAACACTGCAAGCATCAGCAGAAGGGATGATGAGTAAGAGAAATAATTTTTAAAGCCAATTTCTATGGGGAGCAGAGGGGGAGTAAAACAAGATTTTATTTTTATAATAGGAAAAAGCAAGCTTTAGTGAAGCTTCTGATACATAATGTTCTCTAAGTTCTCATAAACTGACTTAAAATGGTCTAAATTAAGTTACTCTTAATTAACAAAACCAGTTGGACAGCTATATACAGAGAGATGAAAATGGTTCCCTGTTAAACAACATACTGAGAGAGATGCAAATGGTTCCTTGATAAACAAGAATATGTTGATTTGTGATTCCTGGGAATCCACTGTTGGCCTAATCAGTATTTTCCTTAATAAGCAGTATTGGCATCGTTTCAATAAATGTGAAGTTTTGAAATATAAAGGTATTGCCAAGCTGAAGCTAGCAGTAAGCATTTTTGCTGACAGAACTAAAATTCAAAATGACCAGAACATATTGGATACATGTTCTGCAAAAACAGAATTAATTTCCCCAAAGAGAAGTGAAAAATACTTCACTCAGGCAGAAGTAGTCAGTGGTACATATCCAGACTCTGGAATAACTGCCTGCAAGAAATAAAACATCTGGGGGCTTTTGAGCATAGGAAGTTGAACAGGAGTCTTCTACACCATGTAGGAAAGGAAGAGACTGGACAATTAGTGCATTAAAAAAAAAAAAAAAAGTGATAACATAGCCTATAAATATGCAAATAATCTTTCTGCTATAGCTGGCTTTAAGACACATTTCCCTGCAACATTAAATTTGATTTTCCAACTAGAATCCCCAAAGTACCGGATTGTCTAGAAGAAATATAGGGCACAATAGCAAAAATAAAATCCAAGATGATGATTTAAATATGACTTGTAATGAGACATACAAGTAATAAAAGTTAAATCTAGCCTAAAACAGGAAAGGCATGATAGAAGGTAACTGCAGAGAGAAATAATATTCTTCATGCCTATTGTGAGTAATGCAAGTAGTAACAAGCTTTAACCTTGGAAAGTGAGGTTAATTTAAGCATAAAGAAAAGCTTACCAGAAGTGATAGCTATGGTCTGGAACTGATTGCTTTACGAGAGTGAAGAGTAAACATCAGTGAGATTTTAAAACACAAAAAGCTGTTTAGTTTTGTCCATTGATGTTTGCAACCTAAAACATTTTGAGAGATTCTGTCTTGACATTTCCCAGACCTTATAGTTTTCTGAATTCCTGAGCTGGTTATGATACTTGGTACCATCTTGACAAATCAGGAGAGAAGTCTGGTGTTTCAAAAGTTCGTGTTAAGATGGGAAAAGGAGATGCTATGAGGAAATGCTGACTGTTGATCACAAAGGCAAGAGATGAGAAGTTGAAGTGAAGAGAGCTTGGAAATAACCCTGCAAATACAGACAGAATCAAGGGTTTACCTGAGCTCAGCTGTCTGATAGTCATGGTGTCTGATAAATGAACATGTCATCATGGATAATCACAGGACAGAGACAAGCTTGGAAGACAGATCAATACTAAAGAGGGAAAAAAGATTCAAAAGTCAAAGACCAAAATAATGTGGTAGGCCTGTAGAAAATGTGACCAGAAATAGGTTAACTCAAGAAGGACAGTTACTGATTTTTATGAAAAAAGTTTTTTTTAATCAGTATATGCCAGTGGAATGTGTGAACTACCACTGGATCAGAATTTTCCAGTGAAACTGAACCACCCACCAAAATACTGAAAAGCAGTTTTCTGTAATGGAACAAGATCTCATCAAGTCACAAGGGACTGTGTCAAAATTTTAAAGAAAAAAAATATGATTAAATACTTGTTCAAGTGACAATGAAGTAATTAATATTTTTAAGTGCAGGAGTATCAGTTAAGTGAGTGCAAGTAACATTTGAGTAAAGAAATGAGAAAGATCTGTTGACTATTAATGTTTGAGCCTCTTTCTTACTCCTGTCATTTTCACGTGAAGATAATTACGGGGTGATTGGGCCATGTTTCATCCAGATGTTTTGCTCTTTCTCCTTACTGGTTCTGTATTGCTTACCTGTCCCAGAATTTCAGCTGGAAAAAAACAAATGTGGAGATGATTTTTGCCGCTGGTTGCACCAATGGGGGAGTACAGCAGCTGTGAGCAACAGTGGGGCACAGACATGGATGCTGGCAGCACAAGGGTCAGGAGGAGCTGAGCAGCCCTGTTGAGGGTCCTGGGGTGAGCAATCAGCACAGGCAGGGTATGCATTTGGAGAAATGGGGAAGCTTTGTGATGTGTTAGGCAGGCTCCCAAGAAATAAGGTCTCAAGACAGAACACGCTGTAGGACTCAGTGTGGATAAGGTTTGGGAGACTGTAGGTAGAACTGGAGCCTCAGACAAGATGGAATTTGGGGTGGTCTGACATATAAAGAGTTGTGGGGCTTTGACATACAGAAACCTAGGCTTCAGAGGTAGCAGGAGAGGGAGACTTATGTGAGACTTAACGAATCTGCACTGAGAAGTCGTCAAGGTTCTAGTGCAGCTATAGCAATAATTCAATTTTGGGCAGAAGAATTATGATTTGGCATGTGAAAGGCTTTCAGTTAGGACTATAATGAGCTTCTTCCTCCCTCTAAACATCTATAACCTGATCTTGAGCAATCACACACACCACTTGTCCTCAAGTTGTGATAAAACTGCTGTGCATGCTTTTGCCTCCTTTCCACATTCTTCTTTTTCTTTCTTCTTATTTTTTTTTCTTTCCTTTTTATGTTTCTCAATACAGAACATGATCTTTACCTCACGCAGAATTTTGAATGTCACTCCCAGAAGGATGTCTCAATTTCAAAAGCTTAATAAATGAATCCCTGCAAGACCTTAGGAGTACAGCACAATTTCTACATATCACCCAGAGAAGCCAGTGATGGTAAGTACATCGTGCATCAGAAGCTGCTCTCTCCTGCATTCCACCAGCAGCAGCCAGTGATCCATCATGCATTTGTTACTACAGTATTGGATTGAAATTTCCCTCATTAACTAATAACATAATGCTGTTTGTTTTATTGCTGTTATTTGGAAGCACTGCTCTGCTGTGCTTTGTGGAATCATCTGTGTATGCAAACAGTTAAGAGCGGCAATTCTTTTGTGAGATTAAGAGTTCTACACCTGTCCCTCACTCGTCAGAAAACACCAAAGCAATTATCAGAATTGTTCATGAAAGCCTGCTGCAATATTTAGTTAAATCACTTTACCAGACATATTCTATTTATTACTCACAGTGTATAAAAATAAAAACCCCCACAAGATTATACAGTCTCTCATCTGCAATTATGGTTCTATATCAGCCATTTAAAAGGAAATATCTTGAACTCACAAAATTGCATTTCTAGAACTTCTCTACAACAGAAAAGTCATTAAGCATAGGTGATATTTTCAAACAGAATTTTCAATATCATATTTGGGGAGGTGAGTTTAATATTGAAAGATCCTTTAAAAATGTATTCTCCTTTCCTCATTTCTCTGTCTCATGCAGTCATGTTCCTGATGTCAAGACATAACAAGTATACTAACAATAAATATAACCCAATAAATTATTAAGAACATCACTACCTTACTTTTTAAATGCCTCAAATACCTCAATCTCCTTCAGAAGTAATACTCAAAGCCTGACAAAATCAGCTCTAAAACAAGCCAATTACTGAAAAAAACAGAATTTGTATTCACCTTTTCTTATGTATTCAACTTTTTCATATTCATGTAATTTGATTAGCAGACAAAACACGTTTGAACATAAAGCCATATGCTGCTAGAAGCATTTACTGTTACCAAGCATGCACATAACAAAAACACTACTTCAGTGACTTCAGTGTGCTCCTTAGGTCTTCTAAAATGGGGAGTGGGAAAAAGTGGGATGATTGTTTAGGGACATGGTTTAGTGACAGACCTGGCAATGTTACATTAATGGTTGGACCAGATAGTCCTAGAGGTCTCCTCCAGCCCTAACAATTGCAAGATTCTATGTATAAGCTCAAATTATCATGAACTTGGGGAAAAAGCAAAAACAAACAAACAAACAAACAA
>PYHW01009637.1:3115306-3127660 GCA_013186435.1 Turdus rufiventris
AAAAAACCAAAAAAAAAACAAAAAAAAAAAACAACAACAAAAAAAACCAAAACCACAAAACACCTCAAAAGAATTCCTAAAGAAATTACTCATGTTCCTAGGCGTACAAATTGCTGAAATTCTGCTGACTAAATAGACTTTGGACTAGACAATAAAACTGCTTTTATGTTCTATATCTGTCTGTACACATTGAATATGCAGCATGCACACATCACACAGAAGAATACTGTCAGAAGACCAAATTTGCTGTCAGAAGATCAAATTTGCTTCCAGGAATATATTTCAAAATATTTTTTAAAGTGCAAAGAGTACAAAATTGTATTCATTAAACTAGTTTTTATTGTCCTCAAAAGAAAAAAAAAATATTCTATATATGTATGTATATATGTAGGTATACGTATAATAGGATTTAATCCACTGGCATATCCTTGAGCAACATTATTACTTTATAACTGAACTTTTTGGTATGGCTCTTTTACCTTTAAATTCTTGTATCACAGCTCCTTTATCAATGTCATGCTTATTCATTTTCTTGTATGGCTGGGTGCAGAACTCAGAGCAACCTGATAGAGAACAACTATGAGGAAAATATATATTCACTTCCTTCTTCGCTGCCCAGAGCAAATGAAGGGAACTTACAGGATGAAAAATAGTTTAGAATCTGGGCATATATGATTATTTGGAAGAAATATTTTACTATATGTATCTTTTGAATGACAAGAAATGTCTGTGGTTGTTGAGTTTGTTAGCAGGAAGGAATTTTTTTTACATACTTGGAAAGAAAACAGATGACTAATTTAATAGAAAAGGAAAATATAATAGATGAAAGTTTCTATTACATTTAATGTAATGTTGATATTGTACTCCCTTTCATTCCTCTCAAAAAACCAGCTTTTAAGTAGAATTTTTACATCTGAACATACTGTGTACACAGTCGAAACAGAGCTTGTAACACTTATACACTGAACTAATATACTACCACTATGAAGGGCATATGAAGTCTTATGATGTCTTTGTATATATGCTGGTTATGTCAAATCTTTCATTTATATGTTATAAATACTGTCCTTGTGTGAAATTTGTAATGCAGTTTTCTTAATGAGACAACATAAAAGTTTGCAGTTCTTTTCCTCAGAATAACTCCCCATTATCTCCAGTTAACAGATGGATCTAACATTCCTTGGGCATTGAGAGGGCAGGTGGGTCTAGAAAGTATTAATCTGTTTGGCTTTCTAGATAATCTAATCCAATTTCTAATTTTGGGTTTATATCTTTCTGTATTTCTCTCTTCTGCTTCAATCCATCATTCTCTCTTAAAGAAAAAAAAAAAAGTAGTGGTTTGTTTGTTTTTCTTTTTCTCTTGGTACTTAGAATCATGAGCCAGTGCTTAATTCTCAGAAAAACACTGTATAAGCAGCATGTGTCCTACTGCTCTGCTTCTGAAGTGGGCAGCCTGATGAATCCAGGCTCAGGATAGAAATGCTGAGATCAGGTAAAAAATTCAGTTGGTTAATTTGGCATCTTTGGCATCTCTATTAGTCTACATTATTTAAATTTCATATTGTTACTGTGTATAAACACTTTGGATATCTAGTCAGCATATGTTCTGGTATCTTTACCAGATCTGTACAAACTAAATTATCTGTACACCTAAATATTTTTAAGTGTCCAGCAGCAACAGGCACGTAACAAAAAATGTGTGGCTACTCTGAGCACATTTCACAACAATGTAAAGAACCAGAGTCACTTTTTTATCTCATCTTTTCATCAAAGTTTACCAGTCATGGTATAGTTAATCTAAAGAAAGACAGACAGCTTCAGTGTAGGAGTGGGAACTACTTATATTATAAATATAAAAGATACAATGAAGAAGCTCTAGATTAAGTTCCTGAACATGATTTTTTCTATTGCCTACTGTAAGGCAAATTTTCTTGTCAACACTGGGACACCTGCACTTTAGTGCCTCCAGATGTTGGAAGCCTTGTAAAATACTTAGTGATGAAATGTGCTACTGTACACAAAGTCTAAAACCTTGCCTGAAGTTTCTTTAACCACAACATATCCCATTTTCCAGGGGTTGTTATGTACAGAATAAAAATATTTTAGAAGAATTACAAGTTGAATATAATAAAATAATACAACCAACACACTGGTACATTTAAATCTGGATTAAATGTGTAGAAGCTCAAAACACAGTTTATGACAGTAAAATAAATTAATTCATTCCAAATGTTACACTACAGTAGGTTATATGTTTCTGCCAGATGTTTCTCTTTACATGAACTTTATTATGCCGCAAAGGGCAATTTGTTTTAATGAGAATATTTTTTGAGGATAATATTTATTCTGGAAAGCAGTACTTCTCTAGCTCCACATTCTAATGAGAACAATTTCCTTTGATTCAATGGTGTTACCATTCATATGTTGACTCAGTCAAAACACCAAATAGCTGCACACATGCTGCAAGAGTGAGAAAGCAAGAAAATGCTGATTAGGGTCCCAATCCTGAAAACTCTTGATTAATACCATTAAATTAGTGGAGTTCTTTGCATGAACTGTTTGGATGATTAGGAACTTGAAAGAGGCAAAATTATTAAATAATTTGGAATAAATTCCAAGTATAGGATCATGGTTTTTGCTTCTGCATGTGAATGCACTTCTCTAGTCCACTGAGCAGCTATTTTTTGAAGAAAAAACAAGTACCTCCATTGTTTAGGTTGTGTTATCACTAGCTGTTTGTCTTTCCAGGCTATACTATTGCTTCAGCCCTTTTTCTCCAATATGTATTCAATATTAATTTGTGTCTTACATCTGCTCCATATTACTTAGATAGTGCTTCAGATTTAGAATATGAATTCTGGTATTGACAAAATTGAAATACACAAATACAAATGCTCTCATTTTTTCACCCATATCTCACTCTTTCAAGCTGCTACCAAAAATACAACCTAAATTATGAGCTGAAAAGTTGAAATTGAAAAACAGGGATTTTGTTAAAGAAAATGAAATCGTTTAAATTCAACTTTAGCTTGCCAGGGTTTTTACATCTTCTAGCTACTTTGGCCAACAGATATTTTCTCATGAAAAAATTAAGTCAGTATTAGACCTAGAAAGACTCAGATGTTTAAGCAAGTAAAAGGAAGCCTAGTTTATCTTTCAGTGCACAAATGGGTCCCCTGAATTTCCATATGCTTTATGAAATGTCTATCTGAAACTGGGATCACAGCAAATTTATACAGCATACATGCATAAACTCAGAATTTTTCATTTCTTGAATTAGCAAGGCAAATATTTTTTTCCCCTGCCGAGTAATCTCTACAGGTAAAGTTCAGTTATAAAATTACATATTGAGAATACGTTACCTTTCAGTGAGTACTAAACTCATCATGTCAATTTTAACAACTTAATTTCTAAAGATACGCCTTCTGATGTTGATTGCATAATTACAGCATCCTTTGGCCCCACATCTGAATCATAAAATAATATGGTAGAGAACAGATTTTAGCAAACTGGATATAAGCAGGAATTGAAGTGATGCAGAATATATTCTTCAATTTTTCATTTTAAATTACAATAACAAGCAACAAATAAAACAAAGCTGCTGACCTAATGGCAGTTTTTGTACACAGTAGCTCTGAGTAATACATAGGAAGTAAACTGTAATAAGTTAATGAAGTTTAACAGTTTTATAGCAAACTCAATAACATTATTATAAATGAAATTTTTGGTTTCAGAAATTGAGGACAGCCATTAGTCTGAAACTTTTATTAGTCTCTCTGAGTTATTTTAGAAAAAAAGTATCATTTATGTAGCTCTGAAACCATCAGCTTACTTATTACATTAAAAAATGGAGATATATTTTGCATAAATGACATTTCTTAATTTGTTAACAGGAATATGATGAAGTTTATTTTAAAAATGCTTGTTTTCAGGGACCACAGGGGTTTATGCATTTTTTATTTAGAAGGAAAAATAAAATCATAGAATCAAAATTTCAGTTGGAAAGGGGCCTCAGGATCTTTGAGTCCAACCATTCACCTAGCACTGCCATGTCCCTGAGTGCTGTTCTACCTGCCTTCTAATACCTACAGGGATGGTGATTCCTTCTTCCCTGGGCAATCTGTTCCACTATTTAACAACCCTTTCTATGCAGAATTTTTTTCTTGATATCCAATTTAAACCTCCCCTCATGCAATTTGAGGCTCTTTTCTCTCCTTCTATCATTTCTTACTTGGAAGAAGAGGCCAACCCCCACCTGGCAGCAGCCTCCTTTCAGATAGTTGTAGAGAGTGATAAGGTCTTCCAGCTTCTCCTTTCCTTCAGGCTGAACAGCTCAACCTCCTTCAGCTGTTCCTCACAGGACCTGTGCTCCAGACCTTCCACCACTTCCACTGCCTTTCTCTGGACTCGCTCCAGCACCTCAATGTCTTTTCTAAAGTGAAGGGCTCAGAAATGGACACAGGATTTGAGTGTGCCCTCACCAGTGCTGACTACAAGGGGACAGTCACTGCCCTGGCCAACTACTGCTGATCCAGGCCAGGATGCCATTTGCCTTCTTGGCCACCTGGGCACATGCTGGCTCATGTTCAGCCACTGTCAAACAGCACCTGTAGGTCCTTTCCTGCTGGACAGCTTTTCAGGCACTCTGCCTCCAGCCTGTTGTTCTGCCTGGGGTTGTGACCAATGTGCAGGGTCCAGCACCTCACATTGTTGCACCTCAAGCCATTGGCCTCAGCTCACTGATCCATCCTATTCCCATCCCTTTGCAGAGCATTCCTACCCCAGCAGATCAACACTCCTGTCAGTCCTGGTGTCACCTACAAACTGACTGAGGGTACACTTGATCCCCTCATCTACATTTTTGATAAAGATATGAAACAGGGCTGGCCCCAATACTGAGCCGTGGGGAATCCCATTGACAACTGTCCATCAGCTGTGCCTAACTCCACTCACCAATGCTCTCTAGGCCCAGCTACCCACAAAGATTTGTATTCAGTGAAAACTGTACCCATGCAAACCAAGAGCATCATGTTTAAAAGGGGTATGGACATCAGTTGATATACTCCTTATCAAGTTACTTCTCCATGCATTTTTAATAACTATCTCATTGCAGAAGTTAAAAAACATATTTTAAATATATTAAACACAATTGCCATTTATTTTAATTTTGATGCCTTATCTCTATTTTGATTTTTAAATTACCGTGAATGCATATAGCTTAAGGTAATGACCCTAAACCCATGAATAAAATTCAGAAGGAACTATACATGCAGCAAACTGATAGTAATCAAGAAAGGTAATAAGACCCCAGAGGCAGAAGTGCTTTCAGTTATTTGATACATATGTATAACAGTGTACCTAGCAAATATATCATGTTGTACTTTGAAGTGAGGTTAAGCTGGTAATATTGATGGCTTTATCAACAAGTGCACTGCTGATGGTTTTCAAGAGCACTTCCCACAAAATGGAAAGAAGAGAATACCCGGAATGCATTAAAGATGAAACATCCAGAGACTTGGCAATAGGTATGATTTCTACTTTGCCTTTGCAATTCAAAGATGAAATAGAAAGAAAATCCTTATAGGACAGACCCATAAGTGACAGGCTAGTGACAGCATCTAGTGATTTCCCCACTGTGTCATACACTTGGCTGCCTTAATGCGAAAACTAGCGGTTTATTCTTGTAAAACTTGGCACTGTGAGCATTTCTGGCAAATTCAGAAACATGCTTGAATTTCCTGGATATTTATCATTCCTAGAAATACTCCTCAATATTCATTTCTTGAATTCGCAAGGCAAATAAATATTGGTGAAATTGATTTCAATATTGGTGAAATTTGCAAGAGATGTCCATCAGCATTACTTGCTAAAAAACTGGTGTCCATTTCAATAAATATTTTTCAATATTAATGAAAATATTATAGAAATAAACATAGATTTAAGCTTTTAAAAGCACCAAACCATCTGATATAGCTGTACAGATGTTAATGTTGAAAAAAGAGTCACAATTCCATTAAAACTGTTCTCACTCTTGGCTGTGTTTGAGATAGTTTTTGGGAAGATTTTTTTTTCAGTTTTCTTTCTCCTTTCCAAATTAATCTCCCTCAGACCCACTGAATTGTTTATAAGCAAGCATACTCTAAATTAAATATTATTAAATATGTAAAATAGAAGTTGATTTAAAAGAAACCCATTTGTCTTATCCTGTGCTCCTCCTTAGTAGATGAATAGGGTATTTATTACTTACTATTATTCTGTCCCATTCCAACTGTGTAGCCTATGAAATAATTGAAGGAGGGGAAAAAAAACCCCACAAATACATGTGTTTACACATACAGAAAAAGACAAATATTGCAAAAAGACAAATAGTGCTAACCTACAGTACATGAACATATATGTATATATGAGTAGATATAAGTCTATATACATATATGCAGACATAAGTATAAATACACATATGGGTGCAAACCTAGCTTGCATCAAGAAATTGCATTCTAAATTGCATCCAAAAGGGATAAGGACATCTACATATAGCAGATCTATTCCCCTATTCTTTCTTTTTTAATCACTGAGACCAATAACATTCTGGTAATCTGATTAAATAATAAAATATAATTTTACTTAGTGCACAAGAGGTTTTTTGGTTGGTTGGTTGGTTGGTTGGTTGGTTTTTTGCTAAACTAACTGCTCCTACACTTTAATTTATTATTTGTTTCTATGGGTATTCATCTCATCATTAAAGACGTAATTTATCACTGAATTCATAATGATCATTTATTTCCCTCCTGTCCCCTTCAGTTCCACCTTAACTTTCTCTCTTAATCCTCCAGTGCCTACACACTTTTTCTTAGTTTTCTTTTGTTTTAGAATAAATTGCAGTTGAAATGAACTGTGTTTAAATTCACTGGCTCTCTTCATGTTTTTACAGTTTGCAAATTTCTGTCTAACTTAAATCCAGCTGCAATGTACTAAGGGCCAGGCCATAATGCAGGCTGTAAGAGAGAAAAGCAGTGTGAGGAGCTTGCCTGATCAACCAAAGCCAGGCATCGAGCAGCCAGCCTGCAGAGGCAGCAGTGCCTCATCAACTGCCACTGCTCACTACACAGCTGAAGAAGTGTGCATTGGTAGATAAACATGAGCATGAGCATGATTTGAGAAGAAAAAGCAAGTCACGGTCAGATGCAGATCTCAGCCTCCTGATTTGTTTTTCACCCAGATTGCATAGCTGTGTCTCTCCTGAGACTTGGAATAGATCCTGATATGCCAACCTGATAGTGTTTGCTCATGACCTTCCTTTTTCTTCTTTTGTTTTTCACCCCAAGATTGATTTTGTTTTTTTAAATCACTTAAGCACTTGGCTACTTAAGAGTCATTAATCATTAATTTAATCTACCTTATTTATTAATAAGCTTACTTTCTCTCTAGTCCTCCATTTTCCCTTGATATTCTTGTAAAAATTGTATTGACTGTAACTGCTCCAGGTGCACTAAACTGTTCTTATGTTTTGCTATCCTTACCTTTTCCCTGAATTATAAATGACCCTAAGTCCATTCAAATGTACCCCAAGAAATGACTTGTAAGTAAGCAAACACCACATGGTTTCTTTCTTGCAGTCTCATGTTTACATATTAAATAAAAACGTGGAAGATTACACATGCAGTAATTGCTTTATTGCTCATTATCTACTTGATGCTCACTCAGAAAGGTACTTGCAGAAATAGCTGCAGCCTGAGTGGCTGAGAGCAGCAAACACAGATGGTTGGAAAGGCCTGTGAGAAGAGACTGTGGAACCATAAAAACAGTAAGATGGGCTGAAATACGACACTGAAACACAGAGTTTTGTTCACCGATCAACTTTCAGTTAATGTCGTTTCTTTTTTGATCCAATTATGGATCCATTCTTGAAGCAAGCTGCAAATAATGAGCACAATCTTCTGACAAAAAGAAAAGAATTACAGTGATTTTTAAAAACTTACCAGCACAATAACATATGTAAGTGAGGAAAAGCAACGTGAAATTAATGCAGATTTCAACCCTGCAGATTTAAATGTATGCTGATTACAGGAATTAAGATGTAGTTTACACAACAGTTCTTCTTTGAAGTATATTGTTTCACCTGGAAAACTCTGGGCACCACACACACCTCTTCACACAAGATACAAAAACTTCTTTCTTCCATTTTTAAGAGATATTTACAGCAGCTTGCAAGACAATAAAAATCACTATTTTCTCTTTGTAAAAAACCTGCAACACTGAACTGCAAGGGCAGTAAAGAGAAGTTGGCTCTCACATTGCCCTGATAACTGCACACACCTAATGCAAAAAATTTTTTGTATATTCTCATGTAAACCTTGAACAGAATGGCAGAAAATGTAACAAGAGATTTCATGGGCAGAAAAAGGCATATAAATGTTTCACATACAGCTTCAGAAATAACAGCTCTACTAAAACATAATCCCATCAGAAATATCAATTCTATTTCCTATGAACATGAAAATAAAATTGATAGCTTTTTGTCACCCTCTAATTGATAGATGAAGTCCAACTGATTAAAAAACTTAGGGAATAATGCTGGTGTGGCATGAAATCTTGGCCCTAAATTTGGACTAGAAAGTGGTTTAGGAGAATCCAGCATTTCATAGTTAACCTCTTCTAAGTACTGACACTTAACAAAAAAAGATAGCTGAGTAACATCTATTCTAAATCTACATTAATATGTCAGAACTACATAATGTTATTACAAAGTCTCAATGATCCCACAGTACCCACAAGTGTACTATGAGACATGGGTTTTTTTCGAAAGTTTCAAAAAAACCCTAAAGTTACAATTATAAAATTAATAATTAAAAGAGGCAGGTTTTGCTTTGTTCATAGAGCTCATGTATCATGTAAAAAAATTAGATGATTGCTAGTATCAATGCTAACTCTAGTCTGTGCTTTAAGGTAAGTAGGAATACCTCCCACTGAGACTGATACCTACACCAAGGAAGTAATACTCTTTAAAAGGAAAAAAGTAGTTTCAATAAAAATAAATGTTTGACTGATTTGGGATTTTTTTTTCTGCTGCACTTCGCTAATATGCTTAACCCTAGGGCTGATTTCATTTATCATTGCAACAAAATATTAATTGAAACCATCTGAAGGATTTGCTACTGTCTGATTCAAACAAGAATTAACTGCAAATTTCTTTTGGTGTTCTAGTATATAGATGTGAATTACCTGACCCTTTGTTCTTTTAAAAACTGGCTTTGTGCTGTATTTAATAATCTTATCATTGCTCTTATACAGATTATTTCATGTTGAGCATCATTCCTACACAGACTTTGGAATGTTAATATACTTCGTTTCTGTTGGAATTTAACCTGTAAGAGGTGAGATCTACCTAAATATATTCCATTATTTATGGATACTTCTTCGTGTGCAGAATTATGTCGTGCTAAATCTGTTCTACTGGGACAGATTAGCCCCAGAGTCAGTAATGCCCTGGAGCTGTACTGCCTTTGCAAAGGTGTGTGAAGATGTAAGGACACATTGCATCCTGTGTCCTCTTGCTAGGGCTTCAAAGCCATATTTTATCTTTTACAGTGTGAGCATTAAGAATATCTTTTTGATCATAATTTCTGATATCAAATGTATCTTCTATTTCATGTGATTTGTTTAAAATTTCCTTCAAAGCCATGAGATAATTTTAGTGGTAAGATACAATATAATGTCCTAAATGAGAAAAAGAACACCAAAATAACATCTCTAACAAATAAACAGGCTGCTGTCTAAGGAACTATAAAACCAGTACAATGCATCTGTGGGCAGCAAGGATTGACACTGAAAGGATGCATTAAGGATGGTAATTTGACAGGGTTCAAACAGGTGTGAAGATGATACAAACCAGGTAGAACAGACACAGAAATAACAGCACGAGGGTTGAGAGATTTTCTGTAGGTGTATGAAAGCAAAGACGGAATTAAGAATGTAAACAAGAGATGAGCTAGGTAGAAATCTTGCATTACTATTACAGTAATTTTACTATTACAAGCCGCACCATTTTGACTAAAATTTTGCTCCCAAACCGGAAGTGTGGCTAACATTCAGGAGCGGCTTATATATNAACAAATTTTGGAAATTTCCCAACCAGGAAGTCCGAGCCAGCAGCAGCCCCGAGCCAAGGCGGAGCCCGCCCGGCTCTGGGCAGCGGTGGGGCAGTGGCAGCGCAGTGGCAGCGCTGCCCAGCCCCGGGGGTGCAGTGGCAGCAGTCAGGCACGCCCCTCTCCCTCTTCCCAGCGGCACTGGCCAGGGACGCCCCTCTCCCTCTTCCCAGCGGCAGCAGTCAGGGACGCCCCTCTCTCTCTTCCCAGCGGCAGCAGCCGGGCACGCCGCTCTCCTGCCTCCCGGCAGCAGTGGCAAGCGGGGCTGGGGTCACTCCCTGGCGGCCACCCTGAGCAGGGTCAAGCCAGTAAACTGCGTAATCCCGTGATTCTGTTACTATTTGGCAACTTTGTGAAAGTTGCACACGGAACCTCGCTGCAAATGAAAGTGCGGCTTACAACCCGGTGCGGCTTATTTATGTAGGAAAAACGAAACATTGCTGACACCCCAGAAGTGCAGCTTATAATCGGTGCGGCTTGTAATCGTGAAATTACTGTACATATGTAGAGAAAATTAGTCATACTCTTACACTTTTCCTTCATGAAACACAAGTACAGAGGATCATTCTTTCTAGGAAACTAAAATAAAATTGCCTCAAAATAGAGTGCTTCTAATGGTCTGAATCTAAGTTTGACTCAGGCAGATTTACTCCCATAACCCCAAGCTAATGCTCTCTCCAGACACATTATGACAAAGGGTCTGCTTATACTGCAGGGTGTGTCTGTGACACTTGGATGGGACCAAGCACCACATTGGAGTTCAAGGAATTCACAAATGCATGTAGCTTCAGCCACTGCAGATTGGTCCATGACATAGTACAGGTCTCTGGACATCAGACAATAAACCAAAACTACAACTGATAAATGGCTGATGACAAGTTAACAGCAAATGAGGGGTATCTTGTCACACAAACACCCAAAATGTTACCGGTAACTGAAAACTGCTTCCAGTCCTCGTTCATATCCCTAAAATGAAAACCCTGTAAAATTTTACCTTCAACAATTCACTGATGTATTAAAACCAACCCTCTGAGAAAGAACTAACAGCCAACAACTTACATGGCCACAATACAGTCATCTTGTTTGTCAAATGCAAACAGCCTACAACAGTTTAAATCAGTCGGTTACCATACAATCTAGCTATTTATAGCTGGTTTGAGAATGTTTTGTTATATACAGTTTTGAATTAACTATAAATATTCTGAATTTCTACACTTTACATTTTCAGAAGGTGAACATCTCTTGTCTTGCAAGTGACAGAACTGGGCACCCACACAGGTTCCCCTGCAGAGAAACATTGCCCCATTAGGATGTAAAGGAACAACCTGATAACAAGCTACCTCTTTACAAGTTACTATCATCAACATTTTCAAAGACTTTTTCCTAAAAGACGTAGTCACAAATCATTACTGGAAATTCTCACGGTTAACCACAATGATGTGAATTTTACCACTACCCCTGGGTATTTGACAAAAATCTTTGCTTATTCAAGGAATTCCATGCCCAATAGAAAATCTGAAGAACAAAAGAACTAAAAAAAACCAGTCCAATGCAGTTCAAAAGGTGCAAAGAAATGCTTAGGGATTCTACAACATTACAAGGATGTCTTTGCTGATCTACATGAAGCATGACAGGTATAATCCAAGCTGCGACAGGAGAGATTAGTAAAAATCCTACCACAAAGACGTGCAAAACACCAAACTATGCTGCTATTAAAACATCACTTTTTGATATGTATGCAACAAAATTTCAAAATAAGTAAATGACACAATATTGTTGAGAGGAACTTCTACTGCATTTCATATTACATTTCATCATTCATTAACAACATGAGGAGTGGAAGGGAATAACAATAATACCCTATATGTAACAAAATATAACTAATGGACTCTAGATTGAAATTCAGAAAGATTGCCTTTGTTCTTTCATCTGCCACTGCCACCTGAGAGACTTAAAGGAAGTACAGTAATTTCACGATTATAAGTCACACCATTTTGATTTAAATTTTGGTCTGAACCCGGAAGTGCAGCTTATAATCAGGTGTGGCTTATATATGGACAAAGAACAAAAAGTTGCTGTTTTAGGAGGACAGGTGTCTGCTGAGAAAGGCAGGAGTTTCTCTTTGAAATGGAGAATGTAAACCCCCTCCCTCCAAATTATTAGAATTTTGAAAGCAAGGGGTTTTCAGGCTAAGATACGGGAATTAGGAATA
>PYHW01009637.1:3128209-3158628 GCA_013186435.1 Turdus rufiventris
GCATCCTCAACAGACGGTGATAGAATAGATACCTTTTATCACACTCTGTATTGTAACACAAGACAGTTGCCGGCACCCGGATGTGCGGCTTATAATCAGGTGCGGCTTATATATGGACAAAGAATGAAAAGTTGCCGACACCCAGAAGTGAGATTTACAGTGAAATTACTGTAAATTTACTACTTGTTATTTCCTTCTTTTTGTCATTTACTTGCAGTCTGTATTTTTTATGATTAAGGCTTTCCTTGTTATGTCTCTGCACAGCACCAGTAGCATGGGAGGCTTGGAGAAATACGTACTTCAATGTGATCCAGTAGCAATTTTAGTCATAATGAGCTCTTACATTTATTTCACATCACTGCTTATTCTTAGAGTTTCAGGCACTCTTTTACATACTTCCTTGCTTGTCCTGACAGTTTGCTGGATAGGCATACTTTGATATTCAAACATCCTAGGTCAGAAGTGTCCTGAGACAAGAACATAGCCAGCTGTTTCCCTCCTACACTCTAAATACCCTAAGGTCAAATTAAATTACATCTTCCTCCTGCCTAAAAGTCTAAAAGAACCCTCATTATTGAGTCTTCACTGCAGTTACCTCCTGCTATCATTATATCCTGCAAAGTGATGCTAATTAGACATAATTTTGCTTCAATGTCAATATTTAACATCATTTTTCTAGCAAGTAAGATAATTCTAGTCTATATGTTCAACTTGAGAAAGTTTAAACACAAATGCTCCATCTCAGGTGGATGTTCTTTTCAGGGTATGTGCAATAATTGCCTGCTCCTTTTGAGAGCAAAAAGGCCAAAGAAGCCATAAAGACATGAACACCACATAGGCTGTCATGCTAGGAACAAAGTGTGTCAGTGGCATAACTGATATGAGGAGTGTGAGAATATTTTTCCAGTTGGGAGGATAAGGAAAGGAAGTGAGACCAAATACAGACAGACATAAATCCAGGCCAATTAGCATTTGCAAACAATAAACAGAAACAAACCAGGGCAGTCACATAATTGGGCTATCAAAGAACTGGACTTTTTAAGAGATGAGGATGCAAACCTGAGGGTCCTGTGTTTTGGAGGGGTTTGGTAGGACTGTGTCAAATGGTGGGCAGTGAGCAGGGGAAGTTGGGAGCAGGAGGAAACAGAGGAGTAGGCAGAAAGGGGTATAAACAAGACAATTTCATTGCTAATCAGTGTTGGACATAGGCAGTGGGGTTTTTTTTTATTTTACAGCCGCTCTGAATGGTGTACATGTAAAAATAACCCTGAGGTACTGGGGTGAGTGAGGGTCTCAGAGCTGGTGGCTAGAGTAGGACATGGGTCACACGCTGTGTGCCTGATGTTGGCTGATGGGGTAGTGTGAGTGTTTGTGAAGGGGCCTCAGGTCCTGGCAGAGGTCTCAGACAGGCACAGAGTCCATGGGGTATTTAATGTGGAGTATCTGTGGGAAGAGTGTGTGAGTGCTGCATGCTTGCAGCAAGCACCCAGCTGCACCAGCAGCCTGTGGGCAGGAAGGAGGGGTCAGGATCCAGGCACAGGTACCAGTTGTGTAAAGGGTACGTACTAGTACCCCAGGGATCTCACAAATGTTCATATGCTTGTGAACTTGGAGAGCATTGTATGTGTGCTCTGCTGGTAACTTCCTGGGCCACCCTGTGTCATCAGCCAAGTTGGTGTCCTCGCTGTCGCGTCCCCTCATCCGTGTGACCCTGCAACATAGAACTCAGCTTCACTAGTGGTTGAACCTACAAACCTAATAACCCTCAGCAGCCCTGACACACATCATACCGCTTCACACAATCCACCAACAGTCCTTTTGTCATTGGAAACAATGGCAGAAATGCAACAATCCTTGTTCCAACAGAGAGCAAGAAAAAGGAAATCTGGCTTTTAATTTGTTGCAAGGACAGTAAAATGAAAGGGAGAAAACTAAAACTCTCATTTACTTTCTAGCCACAGATTCATGTAAAATGCCCAAGCACTCAACAGGCAGAAACTGATCTCTGCCTCTGGCCTCATGATTTCATTTCTGAATGCTTAACAAAAAAGCATTTTCCAGGTTATCAACACGGTAATTTTTTCCACTCAGACTGCAATAAAATCTAGCTACCAGCAAGCCATACTTAGAATGTTCTTGCTCTTTTTTTTTTGTTTTGTTTTGGCAATGATTTTTATTTTGAATTTTGAAATTCTCATTTGCAGTTTATGTTTATTATTGTATATTAGTTATTTCTCATGAAAATTATTGAAATAATTTAGTAAAAAAATTCATTTTATATTAAAAGTTGCAACATAACAAAGTGGGTTTGTACCTGCTTATGATTTTCTGGGAAAGGAAGGTAAAGTAGACATTTATCTTTTAGCATAAATTAAATAAATCAAATCATATATACATGCAAAATAAGTTTTCTAATTCAGGTAAATATGTGTGATGCTCAGCATCTGAACTTCCAGATATTTCAAAAATGTCAAGAGAAAAATCATGTAAAATAGCGTCTAACAATATATTTTTAGAATACCACCATCTGTTTCACCTTGTGTAAGGGATGTGAAAGTACATATTATGTATTGTATATTGCCGTAAGCCCATTAAGGCAGGTAAACTCATTTTAGACTTAAACATCCAAATATGAAAATGTATAAGAAATGTTTTTCCTCACAATCTTTAATGATGCTTTTCTCAGTTCCTTCAAAGAGACAATGCTTTAGAAAACAAAAGTGGGGGTTTCTTCATTTCAGCCTCAGGAAAGAAATCACTGAAGCTGTATCTTTCATCATCCTGGAAGGTACTATATGTATTTCAGATAACTGCAAAAATACCATGTTTTGTTTGATAATGCAGTAACGTTTCATTTGGTTCACTCTGCTTAAGACGGTGACTTGGATAAGGTAAAATAAAAGAACAGAGAAAAGAGAGAATTGAATGAGACATACCACCGTAGAACAGCCCAGGCTGGAAAGAACCTTGAAAGATCAAGTAGTTCAGCCTTTTGGGGGAAGGTAGCCTAGATCAGATTATCAAGCAATTGTCCAAATGAATAGTGAAATCCTCCAATGATGGGTACACATCTGTAAAAAGTGCATTTACTCACTATAAAAACTTTATCTCTTCTACTGAGAGGAAATGCCACTTGAGACACTTCCTCATGTCACCTCCATGTGGCTTTTTATGGAGACCCTCTGTCCTCTCTGCAGCTGCCCTTTTTAAGTACTGCTGATGCTGGACTTCAGCTAGTGCTAAAAGACAATCATTTGATTGGCAATAGATAAAAAAATCAGTCCTCTTACTTTGTTTGTCATGAACAATTTCACTCAAAAATGATTGAGAGATGCCAGATAAAGGGACTCCAATCATCCTTGCCATCCTTATGGAGAACTGAACACCACCAACACAACAAGCTGCACCTGGAAACCTCCAGTAACGATGTTCAGGTGCATTAGCTTTATGCAACCTGTCTAGCTTCCATCATCATATCATATGAGCCTGCTTAATTCATTGACTTGGCAGGACTAAAATTTCAACACAACTGATCATTTAAATATAGCCTTGTGAATATTGCCACTCTGGAATGGATTTAAGGAGACAGTTATGCTTGGTATGCCATGCCATAATCTCTGCAAACCTCAATTACTATGTCACTTCTGTACTACAGCCTCTTCTAAACACTTCCAAAGTCATGTAAGATAACACGTACTCCCTTATTATCTCTACTTGTTTAGCTGTTGTAACTGATATATAGTAAGAATTATATAGAGATATATAATTCCTTGAGGAGTTTTAACTATGTGTAAGACTGCAGAGCCCTACCAGGAAATACTCCAAATTTGCAGCTCTCAACTCACACCGCTCTCCTTTTACAATTTAGACCTCCACAAGATTGAATCTAAAGACATCCCAATATATAATCATAAACCCACAGTATAATTGTTGATCTCCTTCAAGTTTGGTCATTTGATTCAAAAAAATGCCTAAAAAAGTCACACAAATGCTCCCAAACTAGCAACATATGTAACTCATCTCCATTTACCTCAATACATCAGAAATTAAATTTATTATTTCACCTCTTGCCAAAATTATTGCTGTCTCATGAAATAGAAATTTTCATGAAAAACATAAAAAACATGGAACTGGGTTTGCATCTTTGCTCTTTGAATGCATGCACTCTGAAAATAATATCATTCCTAGGAACAGAACCTTACACCTCCCTTTCCAAACAAAACAGTGCATTCAGACTGAAAACAGCTTTTTACTTACTGATACTAGATTAGGTCCGATGTAAAACAGCCAGATGGAAAACAAAAACGTATTAAAAGTACTTATCTACAGTATAATCCAGACCAGGGATGAGACACTTCTTCTAGGATGTCAAGAAAATAAATTGAAACAGCTTATAGTCTTGACCACAATTAACTTCTCTGTTTCTCCAGTTGGAATTGAAATAATTCTTATGTTCTTATGTCTCTGCCTTAAGCTGGAGAAACAAGCAGTAATGGTGGGGCACTCAGTTAAACATTGTCTCATACCACAGAATCATAGAATGGTTGAGGTTGGAAGAGACCTCCTGAGTTCAGCAGGCTTGATTCACCTGCTCAGGCAGGGCCACCCAGAGTCCAAGACTACGTCCAGATTACTTTAATATTCACCAAGAATGGACACTCCACTGGGCAGCCTGTGTCAATGTTTGGCAACCCAAGGCGACAAAGTGTTTCCTGATTTTCAGAGGGAATCTCCTATGTTTCAGTATGTGTCCATTGCCTCTTTCCCTCTCACTGGACACCACTGGAAAGAGCCTAACACCCTCCTCTTTGCACCCTCCCTTTGGGTATTTGCAGACATTGGTAAGATCCCCCCTGAGCCTTCTATTTCCAGGCTGGACAGTCCCAGCTCTCAGTCTTTCCAAAGATGTTCCAGTCTCTTACTTGTCCTTGAGGCATTCTGCTGCAGTCTTTCCAATATATCCATGTCTCTCTCGTACTGAAGAGCCCCTACCAGACACAGTACTCCAGGTCTGGCCTCATCTACCCTGAGAGGAGCAGAATGAGGAGAAGAAGCAATATAATACCTTGAGCATATTCCATGTCCATTGTCACCATGACCACTGCTCACTCAGCAGCAGGTACAGGTTTTCACTAGACAGCATTTCGCTGTTTATATATTAGTCTCCTTTATATAGTTTCAACTTAAAGTGGGCTTTGGCTTTGCTAACTTCATCCCTGTAAGACAGGACAGCAATTGTGCTCCTCATAGGTCATCTGTCCATGATTTCACATTCTGGATACTTCCTTCTTAAATCTGACTTTTTCCAGCAACTACTCTTAGCCTCTTCTTCCTAACTTCCTGACCAGTGGGATGGACACCTCTTAAACTTGAACCTTGATTATCAACCAGCTTCTTGGCCCCTCTGCCATCAGTGACCTTATCCCACAGGACTCTTTGAAGAAGATCCCCAAAGAGGTCAACATCTCCTCTCCTTAAGTCCAGACTTCTGATGGTGCCTTTTGCACTGCTCTCTCCTCTTGGGATCTTGAATTCCACAATTTCATGGTCACTGCAACCAAGGTTGCCTTGTCATCCCATCCCCAATGAGCCCTTCTTTGTTCCTGAGTATCAGGGCTAGTTACACATTTCTCTGTCACTTGTGTCAGCAATTGGCCATCAGTCCTCATGGGGAACCTTCTAGATTTCCTATGCCCTGCTGCATTGTCCCTCCAGCATATACTGGGATAGATGAAATTCCCCATGAGGAGTAGGGCCTGAATGTGAGAGATTGCTTCAGGCCGTCTGGAAAACTGCTCATCTGTGGAGTAAGGCAGGTGCTTTTCTTTCCCTAGAATAGGCACTTCTTCAGTTACAGACTAAATTTGTGCTAACAAGCGATTACCAGTCAAAATCCGAAAGCGCCTAATGAATCTGTCAAGACACAAAATGTTGGAAGGGAAAGAGACTGAACTGTAGACTAGGATTTGGGAGCACTGCAGTTGCCCAAGGCCTGGAATTATTATGAATCTTGAGGAATGTTGTATTTTAGACTTCTACTAGTAAATGTTACTAAAAGAAAAAAAAAATCTGGTATTGCAGAACTTTCTGTACCATATCAGATTAACCTGTGTATTTAAATCAACCTCAAGCATTCATACCAATGCAATCTCTCTCTGCCTAACTACTACACTGTATGTTAAAGTCACTATTCCATTACATTTTTATCATAATCAGGGCTTTTTCAGTTTTAAAAGCAAATGTTAAGACTAATTTTCTGTAAAGTGTAAACAATTATGTACTTTTCCTTTGTTAAATAACAGGAGAAATTAAAATGAGAAAGTATTCCTTATTGTGAAATTAATGCTCATGAAAATACTATAGAATGTGCATCAGTAAAACCATTATTCTGTAATAACTGAGAAATTTTATTTTGTTCTGCTGCCATTAAGTTAGCAGGAAAGAGAATTAAATAAGGTATAATACTTTCCTTTTAAAGAACAATCGGTGTAAGAGATGCATGAATGTAGTGGAAAAGTGCTTGACTTCTTTAACTTTTGACTTTTTTTTTCTTATTAAACCAATTATTCCTGCACCATCTAAATCCTTCTGAAATAATTTCCCACTGGCTGAAGCAAAAGCCACTGCAGGGAGCAAAATCAGCCAATTTTTTAAAAGCTATCTTCATTGAAAACCTACACAACATGCGACAGAATTCAAGCAGATGTTTTCAGGTTCTAAGATTAAGGAAACTTTATATTAATGTTTTCCAATGGCCTTACTCACAAAACCTGATGCCCTTTAGCCTCACTGGAGCCTGAGGCAGCAAGAACGTGATATAAAAATGTTATGGTTATTAATCACCAGCAAGTAAATCTATGAGTTTGTAACAAACTCTGAGAATAGGATTTGTATTGCAGTCTAATCTCTAATCTATTATTTTTTAAAATGCAACAAATTGAAAGGCTTTTGTCTTCAGGGACTTTTGAAGTGTACTTTCTGTAACATAAAAAAATAAATACTGTGTAATCACATGTTGCATACTAAAAAATAAAAAGTGAGTAGTGTCACTAAACAATATATGGATCTGATTGAATATAAAAAGAATTATCATCAAAATCTTTTAGAAGTATACATGTGAAATCCTGAAAGGAACTGAAATTCTTTACAGACATCCTCAGAATATAAGCACGACTTTTCTCTCTTACACTTAGCTTCAGGCAATGAGCTGCAGATGGGTCTCAGTAACAAAAAAGGAAAACTGTAGCTTATTATAAGATATTTTTGCATCAGTTTGCTCGGAAAAAAAAATTGTTTCTAGATGCATTTTCAATATTTGGAAAATAAAGGAAATGCAAAGGAAAAGAAAGGCAGGAAAAAGAGTATGAGGCATGGTTTTTTCTATGGTACAGTTGTCTGTGGAAACTAAAAAGTTGTTACTTACTAAAAGGATGGCCATGAATACTAACTATTGCTCACAGTAGCCAACTGGTCAGTCCTAAAACAGATCGCTTACTTTTTCAAATGAATTTACTTAATTGACTTTATAATAGAGAATAAATTTAGGAACTAGTTTATGTAAATCTCCTTTATGTTTTTACAGTTACCAAAAATAATTCAGAACATAATACATTCCCCTACTTTCTGAGTCTGCCTAACTTTCTGAGTACCTATTCATGCAGCATCCTCTATGCTCTGGAAGTTTTTTGCCATTTAATTACAATCCACTGCATTTGCCTATTTCTGAGAGTTTTACACTTTCCTCCTTCCTAGAATGGCATTTCAATACATCTTGAGGTAAACGGGCATCCAAATCCCACCCAAGACCCCTAGGGAAGCCCCAGAAACTTGCATCATCTACAGCAGGTACCTGCAGAGTAACAGATATTACCTAAATTTTCTAGAATAATTTTAATACCAGAAATAGGTGTCAACTCCTAGGCAAACCAAAGGAAAATGAATCTTTCTGGAAGTGGAACACACAGACTTTGTTTTTTTCAGCTGAAGGAAGAATCTAATGTACACTGATTTAACTGTTTCTTATAAAGCAAATAGAACATCTTCCACACATCTGAATCAACTCCTATTCACTCATAACAATCTCAAAAAAAATCAGGGAAATATCTTAGAAATTTTGTTTTTTCTAAACGTTTAGTAAAACAACATATTTATAATAAACTCCATGACAAACTAATGCTATGCCAAGGTAATCCCACTAATTAAAAAAACCCAAAACACTATATAAACAAACAACTATTTTAAATTAAGCAAAATTTAAATTTATGCTTGCAATTATCATATTCATAAATTATTTCTCCAAAGCCAAATAAGATATTAAAATCCAAACTAATGTGTGTGTTATCCTGAGCATCAAGGAAATTTTGAAGATACAGCTTAATTTAAAATCACAGACAGAGAAAGGCTTTACCCAACTGAAGATTAAGTATTTGTACAGCCACTGAAGGTTTTGAGGATCAAAATAATGAAGCACATTTAAACTAATTTAAACTGTATGTTTCCACCAAATGAGGATTACATATCCATCTTTCAAATCTGTAAAATTTTGCTACTTTGAGCTGAAGTCTTTTATTGTTTTCTTTATTTATTTTTTCAGCATTCACAATGTATAAAGCAATGAGGAGTAAAAAAGAAAAATATTTCTAGGTTTTTTTTCCTTTATTTTAGTCACCTGCTATATGCAGAGCTTTTGTTTTATTTGAATTTCCTAAAACTCCCCTCTCAAAAATTAGAAATCATCTGGAACAAAGAAGAAAAAACTCAGGGGAAGGAAATGAGAGCACTAATATTTGTGTGATATTCAGTGCTCCTAACTCTCTTTGGGTTTTGTGTTTTTTGGGGTTTTTTTGTCTTTGTTTTGTTTTGTTTTTTTTGAAAGTGGATCAAAGACCTTCCCAGATATTTTTTACAATAAATTCTTTTAACATCAAAGTACTATAACATGTCACTATTTTCCTCTAGTTTTCCTCTTGATGAAAAATCTAGTTGGTTTCAAAGTTTGTTTTTGCTGCTCAAGAATGAATTGTAGTCAGGTAAGTGTGACATGAAATAGCACAAATTTCCTTAATTACTTGATTTCTAATTCATTTGACAACTTTTGTCTTCTACAGGCTAAATCCTTGTATTTGTTTTCTTTCATACTGCACTGAAAAACCTTAAGTTATGACACAAATAGGACCACCAACATGAACTAAAAAATAACTTTGTTGAATAATTCTTGCCAAGTGAGAAGCAGTCTCAATGTTATCATCCACATACATACACTTCTTAATGCAAGCTGCTTTTCTAGAGAACTTCATGAGCCAAATCCTAAGCCAAAGTTTTACTGTCATTACTGCCTTTAAAGAGCTGCCAGGTAGAGACAGAGTCCTTAATGTTTCTTAAGACAATGAGCATGCAGCAGAGGTCTCTAACACCAAGTACAAGAGCAGGTATATACAGTAAATCTTTTCCCTGAGCATACAGTTGAGAGCAATTACCTTTGTCAGTAACTGACAGCAATTGATTTACTGTGATCTCAACTCTAATTTTACCTAAGAGAGTCACTGCTCTGATAAATTACTATTCACCTTCTTATGTGAAGCCTAAATAATGTGACCACAGTTTTCTGAATAGCACTGACTTTTCATAACAATGTCACGCACCTGTTTGAAAGTATAAAGATAAGACCACTTACTAGTGTCCTTATCTATTTCTTTATTTGAAGACCTGTTAGTGATGGACTTTGGAAAACATCAACAGAAGAGCTACACAATGACATGAGAAGTGATGATTTTTCATTCTTCTAGTTATCTGCTGAAAATTTAACCATATGCTATTGCTACACACTCTCCATGAAGATGATAAAATGAGGCTGCAGCTGCCTGAACTGTGAATTTTGGATTGCTTTAATGATTTCTAAAACTTTCAACTCTAATCTTAATTGACACCGAAGAGTACAATTTAAATTCTGGGAGAGCAAATCTGCTTGAGGGAGGATGCTCAAGAACAAGCAAACTAAATTACACTGTATCTGATGTTTCAACAATTTACAGTAAGATGACAGCTCCAAAATGCCTATCTTTAGCTAAAAAACAGAGCATGAACTATTGAAAACTGAGGATTCTTTGACCCGGTATCATAAAAATCTAGAAATTACAATTTCAATAAGATGAAAGTATCAGTACTAGTTAGGGTACATACCCTTTTTATTATTTTTTTAAATCTAGATATAGAATCAAAGATCACTGAAAGGTTACACAACTTCTCTGGGCAATCTGATCCAGTGCTGCATTAGCCTCTGAGTAAAGATTTTTTCCTTAAATCTAATTTAAAAGTGCCCTCTTTTAATTTAAAACCATTGTCCCTTGTCCTGTCCATTGCAGTCAACATATCTCAAGTCTGAATTAAGAAAAATAGTGAGCTGAATGACACCTAAGCCCAGAACGGTCAAATTTCACAGCTGCTGCATACTCCTATTGTGATGTTCATATTTTTCTCTCTTCCCACCATAATACAGAATCTTCTTAAAGTCCTTGAAAGAGGTGATAATTTCCATCCAATATAGTAACAGATTTTTGAACATGTATTTACATGCCAATATCTGCCTTTATTTTATTTCATTTGGATTTGATTCTGTCCTGGGGAATGGAAAATGGATATCAAATAAAGCATCCCAAGAGGTTATGTTCAGTTTTCTAAATCACTAAATGACAACAGATGCTGTTTTAGGAGTGAATTTCATGTGAGACTGGCAGGCGGGACATGAGCCTGTAAGGCCCTTTCTGAAGGCATGACTAATGGTCAGGCTACTGCAGAGGTGTCTTTCTGTATTTTGTTAGCAAAACTAATGTAATATCTGCCAAATCTTCTGAGTGTTTTTTCACGTACTGCTGGATGTGTAAAACTGTGGTTCTCCTCTCTGCGGCAAACCTGTAATTATCTTTCAACCTCAACAGATCAAAGTTACTTATACAGTTACTTGCAATGATGTTCTGACAGCTTCTGCCCTCTCTGATGGCTTTGCTTTTGAGTATTTTAAAGCAAGAGGAGTGTAAGAAAATGTATTTGATTACAGGAAAAAGGTAGTCTTCTATCTTAGCCATTAGCAAGGAGAATGGTATCCCTTCCAGCTCCATAACACGAACTCTGGTAGCAATGCACTGTTAACTTATTTTTCTTCATTCTGATAGCTCTAGATCCTGGTATCTTAGTGTTGAGTGCCACAACTTTAGCTGAACAGACTTGGAGGTTTTCATTCAAGAACTACCTTCACAGCAGGTATTTGAATTAGCTCTCTTAAGCAAAAAATACACAAACTGTGTCCATCCTTGATGGAAATTAGCTGCACACAATGAGTTTTTCATCTCACTGAATTTAATACAGTTTTTTTAAAAATACATTTGTTTAAATTTAAATAGATTCTACACATTCTTTACAAGAAATAAAGAGATGAATCCAGAAGACAATTCACTCCATTTTTTAACAGGTGAAATGGATTGACCACTGCAAAGTTCTGATGATACTGTAGGTCAAAGAAGAGCCTTTCATACATATACATATACATATGTAAAAACTATGAAATACATTAAAATTCATCTGTCCTGATATAAAATATTTGCACCAGAACTCATCCTACTAGCCTAAACTTGCAGTATCAATATGGAGAACTTGGCCGATAATTGCACCATTCATCTATTCCTAAAGTACGAACACATTGCTCTGTGTCTATTTCTCTCCACTGACTTTAAAGGTTACCTGGGCACCTAGCTCAGATACATACCTCCAAAGCTTTGATAGCAAAATTTGGACAAAGTTCCAATTCCCCACAAAATGTAGAATAACCCAGACACATTGTGAGAGGTCAACCTCCCTGTGACAGCAACGCCAAATGGGTTTACAAGTATGAGTTAAGGAAGAGTATTGGCAGCCTTCAAGAAAACTGATAAGAAAAGCAAAATTCTGTTACAGAAATAGTAACTGAGAGGGACATTTTATTCTGCATGGTAACTGTAATGACATGAAAATATAAAATCTTAGTAAATGAACAAAAAAACACAGTGCTCATCCACTGTTCAAGGGAATTGTATCTCAATGCTCTCAAAAACAGACAGATGTCTACCTGTATTTCCTACTTTTTATGCTTCTCTTTTTCTGCCATAATTTGGCAGAAGATTGCAATAAAAAATAGGAATTTCCTAAAAATCATATGAATGAAGCTATAACATGAACTGAAACTATGTTTCTTCCAGGTCTGTGGTGGGTAACCCAAAATGTTATCTATTTTAGTCAGTCCCTGGGGCCAAGTCACCCTGCCTTGGTACCCATTTTTTTTCCCAGACCCAACACGTGCGCAGCAGCACCAGCACTGTCAGAGACTGGTAGGTGGCAGGAGGAGACAGCAGGAGGATGCAGCAGGCAGCAGCAGTGACCCCACATATGCCAGCACTTCTTATCTGCTCCGTGAACTCCCCTGTGTTATAAGTGCATGCTTTTCGCAACTATTGGGATAAATGCTATATGTATGTTAAAATAGCTTTTCTGTAGGAATATAGGTTCTTTTCTTCTAACAGCAAAAGTTAGACATAAGTTTGTTAGAGATAGTATGCTTAGACTACCCGCCTAGTTGAGATGACAGCCCGTGAACATGTGATGGGGGCCCTGCAGCTGACACAACAATTGCCAACACTCACCAGCTGCAAAAGGCCGGGACCACCACCAAAGCTAAAGGATGATAGGAAGAGGATTAAAACCACAAACCAAGAAACACTCCTGCTCTAAAAAGGCGAATCCAAGGAGTGGCCATGCTAAACAGCTCCCAGAAATTTTTTACTATACATGAGAGACCATGAATCTGCAACAGGTTGATGTATTGTAAAGTGTATTTAAAGGGGTGCTCCCGAAGCAACGGTGTGCTCTTGGCAGTTTGCGAAGCCCCCGCCCGTTTTGACCCTTTCCTTTATGTGTGTCTCCTATTGTCTTTTTATTAAACCTTTTACATTTTACCAGGACAGTGAAACGTGTTTTTCACACCTGTATTCTTCCTCATTCCCAAGAGGGTTTGCCGCCATCCTTTCCCTTTGTCTCTCAGACAGCACAGTCACCTGCCAAGGCTACCCTCTGGGGGGTGGGTCTGGGGCCATTTTTCCCTGTCTCCCCAAACACAGCTGCCCGTGGTGGTGGATGCCATCTTGGAAAGGGCAATTCCGCCATTTTAAGAGTCTGTCTCTCCTCAGGCAGATTGGGAGATTTAGGAATTGTGTATCTAGGGATTATTTACTGTTAGCTTTTCCTGTTGTGGTTTCATTTGCTAGCAAATTGTTGTTTTTTCGCTTATATCTACTCGTATTTTGTTTCTTCTTATTGGTGGAAAGGGATTGGTTAAAACAAAGTGGGAGAACTCATCTTTGAGTGTTCCCCTTTAAATTGTTTTAAACAAAGATACAGAGAAACGATTCTTTGCAAGAAGACCATAGGACAGGGAAAAAACAGCAAAACAAACAGAAAAAAACCCAAACAAACAAAAAACCAAAGCATGACCAAATAACTTCAGAATCAATGTCATAGAAGCTGCATTTAAAATTGGTAGCCTATGAGAGATTTTATGTGCATATACAAGAATAAAAATGCTTTGATGAAATATATACATAGAGGGAACCTTAAACATCAATTCCAGTAACTTAACTGACAATACAAGGAATCACATGCATCTTATATTGGTTGTGCCCAAATTTTGATACTAATCACAAAGCTGACAAATAAATTAGGGGTTCAAGGCTAAGAAGTGAAACCTATAATTCAGATACCTGATAGTCTCTCCTCACAAGTTCCATGCTTTCTCTGCATTGTTTAACAGTGAGAGAAACCTCTGTTTCAACCATTGTCAAAAACATACAGAAATAAGACAACAGATCAATTGGGTAGAGATTACTCTGCACAGATGACAGTACCACATTGTTTCAGCATCTTGAGTACAAAGAAAACAAGCAAGAAATTTTAAGTCATCACTCTTTCTGCATGTAGTATCAATGGGCTTTCAAGGACTAGGTCACAGTAACCGATTAAACTAATTTCATTCATACTTTTGTCTTTAAAATCCCCCTTTAAGTTGAAAAAACCCCACTATTTTATTTTCTTTGTTATCACTGGCAAAATTTTATTTGCTTTATCAGCAGAGTTTGAGTTTTTTGACAGTCTTAACATATATCACTAACAAAATACTTATGAAAACCTCCTTGTCACTTTTTTTAACTGAGATAATGAAGATCAATTTGTGAGTATAGATACAGCTTTGTGAATGTCATCCTATTTGGTTACCTTTATTCCAATCGGCTAGGCCCTATTTGTGGATTATTATGCTTCAATATTAATTGTGAATGATACTGAAATATAAAAACAAGTGAGTTCTGATTAAGTATTGGGATGCTACTATTATGCAATATTTATATATCCACAACTATGTTATAAAGAAGCTAATAAGTGGAAAACCACATTATTGAAACCTTACAGACTATAAAGTACCTAATTATTTTTAAGAATATCTAAAGTATATATTCTTGCTATTATGTACCTGGAGAATCTATTAACATTCTCTCATGTTAGTGCAAATGCTTTGGGTTCCATCCTTTCCTTTATTCTCATGCAGAGATCACATTCTTTAACTCTAAATAAAATGAGTAACTTTATCTTACTTGAGTAATGTCCAGCACTTTAGCTAACTTCAATGGAGAAGAGAATATGCACAAAAGAAAACATTACAGATCATATACATGCTAAAGTTTAGAAGAATCATGACAACTGCTAGTTGCTTTCTTTTTATACACCACCTGTTGAGGTGACAGAAAACTAAAGGACTTCTCATCATTCTTTTACCTCACTCTCAGTGCGATACAAGTTTTATACTCTTCCAGCTCTTTGGCACAATCTGCAGGGTAAATTTACCATTACACAGATCCTACTCTCTCAAGAACCTCAAGAGTCACCTAAGTCATCATTCCATACTGACAAATAATTAGATCATTATAAACAGTTTAATATTTAAATATACGTTAACTGAATAAACAGAATATACCAGGCTTCCAAGAACTTACCAGAAAAAACAAGCCGAGTGTTCCCCTGCTTTTCTCAGCCATAACCAGCTCTTCACTTCTGAAGTAGATATAAAGTAGTGCCATTGCTAATGAACTATTTTTTCATTAGGATTAAACTTAAGATTTAATCACTTTTATGGTAAGATTCCATAAATACTGAAATTACTGAAACTCTGAGCTATGATTTATCACATGATACTTCCCTAATCTTTTCTGAACAATTTCAGGCTCACTTTTGGATTGAGGATTGTTTTAAAAGCCTTTATGAAATACAAAGCTTATGACTCCTATACTTCAGCAGTGATTCCTTCAAACAATAATGAACTGCTCTGCAAGCAGTTTGCTATTAAATGGCTTTGTGAAACCTTCACATTTGCTCAGCACATTCCTTTACAAAGTCTAGGAGACTTATTCAATTGACCAACATGTTGCTTGGTAGCAGCTTGATCATTTGATTCTTACTGGGAAGATTAAAACTAGAGCATTTCATCACTGTACTCAATTTCTACCACAGCAGGTCAAGAGAGCAAAGGGAAAAAAGAACTAATCTTAAATTCGCATTAACACAATTCCTAATCAGATGCAGCTTCTAATAAAAACCCCACATAAAAACCTCTTTGCTTTAGATATCACAGGCAAACAGAAAGCTCACCTCAGCACAATATTAAAACACAGCTTCAAACCTTTTATGGTTTAAAAAAAAAAAAAAAGAAACCAACAATCCCCAAATGCCGATATCAGTCACTAAATTTTCCAAGAATTTTAATTATTATGTGTGCATAATAGCGTTTTATTATTCATTGACAGATTGATTGAAGAGGCCAAAACGTAATTTTGAGAAATTCAAGACAACAGTGACACTTAAGTTTCATCTCTGCTAATGAGTTAAACACAGCTGTGTACTTGTCATGGAAGACAATTTGTGTGGAATGACCCACATCCACTCTGAACCAGCATGCTGGCTTCCAGCAGTAAGTGTTCTTGAGCCATAATAACTGCAGAAGTATGCATAGGAAGGTTCTGATATTGTGCTGGATGACTAACAAACAATTACGTTCTGACATAGCTGTCAATCATAGGAATGGTCCATTACAGACCACAGGCATTCGCCTGGATACTTTGTTACTGATTAAGTAGTAAAACCACAGCTTGTATTTTCATAGACTTAAAGTTCTTAGCTGGAGCTTGACCCTTCCACAGGTCAATAGTGACAAGTGGAAAGTCATTAAACATACAGAGCTGATGAATGCAAAGAAAATACTTTAGAATCTTTAACTTAGACCAGAAAATACTTGAAAGTTAGGTCCCTGAATTTGGAAAGGTGAATCACAGGAATGGCAGTAAGTGATTTCAGACCCCACACAAATGGGGCTAGATGTAAACCTCTGAGCTGTACAATGAATAATTAAATATTGATTTAATCTTTTAGTAAGGCTGGCTAGATAAGCTCTGCTGCTGTTCAACCTGCAACTTATCTTCAGTAAATGTTGGAAAATTCTGAACATAAAATTATTTTGGAGTTCCAATTTTCTATGGAGTTTCCATGCCTTAGTGAGAATTCTCTATTAAAGTATGTCTACTTGCCACAACTATTTGCCACTTAATTCTCCATAACCAAAAGTCAGAATTAAACTGATTAAGTCCTAAAATGTCACTCAGTGGTGGCTGTAGCAATGAACAAAATCTCCATCTCTTTCAGGGAAGAAGCACTGCAGCATTAACTCCCTGTGCTCTAGAAAGTAAGAAACATTGATATTCAAACTAATAGATTTAATTTTCAAGGAAAATCATAGCTTTTAATGTATAAAGACATAATTTGTCAGCTGTGGTGACCGATAGTTTTTTATTTTGGAGACACTGCATTATACCTTCTAATTCTCATTTCAGAGAAACATCTAGGTTAAAACACAGGGCTAATCTTAAATAAAATAACAAAAATATACCAAAAGTAATCAGGTCATTACTGACCACTTAGAGAAAAAAGTATATGTGTACTCTTACCCAAGAAAATTATTCATACACATACACATGATACAGTAAGTAGGATGAAATACAATTACTTTCATGAATAATACATAAAGGAAGTAAGGACAAATATATCAAAACATGAGATTAGAAATCCAAAATCATCCACATGTGCCATCTTAGCTTTTTTTTCCATTAATAAGCATTTACTGACCTGGGACATAATAAAAAGCAGTCATGCTTTGGCAGATTATTTTTACCAAAAAGAATTTTGTTAGTTCACAATAATATCTGGCTTAACAGTTATTGAGCACCTACAACATTGCAAACCAACATATAAATGTAATAGAACATATCATTCACGACAACAATCCTTCAAAGATTTTTAACATATATATAAGATATTCTCTGCAAACACGCCACACAATGCTTGCAAATCAAAAAAAGCTTTTTAACACGCTCCATCACTACCATGTCCAGGTTTTAAAATCTTTAGCAAAACATAGGAAGTGCAAATTTTGGTAAGTGTACACAGGCGTGACTTCCATGTGATTTCATGAAATAAGTCCTTGGTGAATGCAGCAACTTTGAAGAAGAGAAATTTAATTCTAAATTTCTAAAATGCAGCCTTCAAAAACAATGTAAATTTAAAAATCATAAATAATTATCTTACTACCTCCTGTTTTAAACACACTTTGATCTTAAGTTACACTGAACTTTCCCAATTAGCATATAGCAAATGCAATCACACTTGAACAGAAAGAAAATGCAATTTGCTTTTCGGCATAGTTGCCACAAGTGTGAAAATTACAGGAAAACATTAATACTTCATCACAGAGAAACATAAATGGCAACTTGATTTAATTTAATTTTGTAATAGCATGGCTGGCTCCTTTCTAACATAACTGAAAGGACTGTGGACAATCTAATATACTAAAAAGAGAGAACACTTCCGTCCTTCTTTCCTTTTTTGCATATTTGGTGATAAAATGTTTTTGCATCCTAAGACAGTAATATAAAGATGTTGGTGAAGAGCACATTGACGTTATGCTCTGGAAAGTGCTTTTTTACAGAGGTGGGGGAAAAAACCCCCAAACTTTTGCTTTTAATGCTCCCCTCTCTGGTGGTGTAGAGGCTGAATAGAATAATTAGACCCTGCTGCTTTGCCAAGGGAAGAATTTTATGAGCTTTAAAGGATATTGCTCAGATCACCAAGATGTGCAAAGCCAATATCTGGCATGTGATCCTTCTCATAAAGCTCTGCTGACAAAACTTAGCTGTCACCTTGGAATAAATAATCCTTCCCAAGTAACAAACTAATGGGGTTTTTAACTTACTATGTTCTGTTTTGCAATAAAAATATATAATAAAAGTGAGGACATGTTCTTATATGAACCCTTCATGCAATTATATACAACTTTACGATTAAGAACCTAAATTCTTCTTCTATTTATTTGTAAAAACCACACAATTAAAAAAATCAAGAACAACAAAAACAAACCAAAATCCAAGCATTGAGGGAAGCAATAAGATAAAAATGTAGAAGCACAGTGCTATATGCTACTCACTATAGTAGCACAGCATTAAGCCTGTCTATGAAAATATCCAGGATTCTCTTTACACTTTGATGTGAAGTGCTTGTTTCTTGAAAGTGTTCTGCATTGCACTGATAACTCCCTAAACTGTTTGATGCAAGGCTGGTTTCATGAGCTGTCCTTAATGAAATCCCTCAGGACATCTATAACCTATGCTCCCCATATTAAAAGAATAGATTAACTTCTTTTCAAACCAGAAAGTTGAAATCGCAAATCAATCTACAAATAAAATGGTATTTTACACTCAGAAACCTAAGACATTTGAAATTGTAATGTTTTCTCCATTTTTCATATTAACAGACTTTCAGTTGTAGACTACTCAGAAGAATCACCATACTTGAGTCAGCACAATACTATTTTATGCAGTTCTAGAATACATATTAGCACTTGATCACACTTTCATTGGCTGGTAATAGCAGCCAGCTTTATGGAACAGGATTCAGCGATTTCCTGTAAATCACTGAAAATTATTGCAGTGGATTTCCAACAGAAGACAAGTGTAAACAGAGAAATCAACAACAGTTTGCAGTTCTGGATTGATTTCCTTGTAGCTCTTCAAACTCTTCTTGATTAAAGGAAAACAAAGATCTCCTTTATTCTGATTCAACAACTGAAAATCCTCCTATTTTTTATCAAATTTCGTATTATTTACAGCTACAATCTGCCACCTTCACACCATCCTCTTTTCTCTGCAATGTTTTCTGGAAAGCTACACTACTTCTCTCTCAATTTTAAAAGCTATTTCGTCACATTATTATGAGTTCCAGAAATCTTCTCAATCTAGATTCATTCTCACAGCAACTGGAAAATATTGCAATAAATGCAACTTGCCACACCTCATTTAGCACACTTTTATTAACATGGAGCACAAGTTCTATATTCTGTTACATAGAGAAACATGCACAGTATCTTTTCTAATGCCTGTTAACCTATAAAAAGATAGAAAAAACTTCGAAGAATTTTAAGGAAACAAGTTAAGTCCCAACTGCCAATCTTCTACCAGTTCATCTTCAAGTACTGCTCTCTTTGACTATGTAAACTGGACTATCAACTCAAGAAAAAATGTTTTAAAAATATAGAATTAATTTGAAAATGGTTTATTAGTCCCCTGTGAAAACAACTGACATATCCCCAAGCAGTAAAATTTTGAGCTAACACATACTTGATTTAATCATTATGGGCTAAACAGAACCGAAAACAGAAATGTGCTGAAACACTGATGGGTCTATCTTAAAGGGAAGATCTAAGGTAGAGTTCGGATTTGTGTGGGATAGTAAGAAAACTTTATCAACTGCCAACACTGTGCAAAGTCAACAAAATGCATATAGACAGGATATATGTGTACCCCAGTCCAAGTAAGACCTTCTTGCACATATATCCTGTACATACATGTCCTGTGTAACATTTGATTATTCTTCCCTCCTGAATGGCTTCAATAAGTATTAGCTATTCTCTGAAATTTCTGTTAACTGAGAAGTTAACTGAATCTCCATGGACAGCCAAACCACAGTCACTTTTAACATGTGTAGTATTTCAGAAAAAAGAAAAATATACCAAATTCCAGGGAAACATTTTTTTTTCAGTTGTTAACTAGGTTCATTAACCTTTGTAAAGATCAATAGTCTATGCTTATGAATACTTAGAGAATTCTCTCCAGTCATGCAAAGGAGAACACATACATACACAGTTTAATGTATCATCCTTACAAAACTCATTTTCTCTGTGTGTGTGTGTGTGAGTGTATGTGTGTGTGTGTGTTAACAGGACTCCTGGGGTACAAACATTTCGGTTACTATAAGTAATCTAAAAATTTTATATAAAATTTTAAAAGCTCCAAACAACTGTGTTACCAGAGATACCAATTAGCTTATGATCTAAATTGTTTCTAGATCATCTTGCATATGACAAACAAATACAGAATATCAAAAACTACAGAAGGAAATGACCATGAGAATGTTTAAAAGGAAAATATGACTCTGTTTATACAACATTCTCCTTAGAGATTTAAGCTGTCAGAAGATAAAGAGATCTAGCAAGACTGTAATGAAAATAAAAGATCAAATTTTCCCAAAGGAATTAGAATAGTTTGTCTATTAATAAATAGAAGATATTAATATTCCCCTACAAAAGAAAGGCTTCTTAATTTACTATGATGTATGAATAAGTGACTTTTATTCACACTGCTAAAAGGAAGATGAGCAATAGTTAAGGGCAAAAGCTACATTTTCAGTAAAACAAAGTGCAAGTGAATGGGAATTAGATGAATATATCAGCTGCAGATAGAATACATTCTTTCAAAAAAAACTTGTAATAGGGATCTAAAAAAGAGTGGTTTTGGCATTACCATGCAAGACCAATAGATGCATAATTGTTCACAGACGCAGACATCTTTCAGTCATTGAATACATCAGAATTCAGTGTACTAAATTTGCAGAAGTAAATTATCTATAAATAGACTACAAACAGTAACAAAGATCTGTGAGAAATAATGGTTAAACACAGGATGCTTCCCTGATCCAATCCTCCATGACATAAAATTTTGACTTATGGGGGTCAGGACCAGGGGTTTAGTTTACTGTCCTGCCCTGTCGGCTGTGACCTGACAGGTGCTCTTGGCCACCATCCATCACACAGCTTCAGCAGCATCTTATCCCTTCTATCATTCCTATGCTCTCTTTTTCACCACTCTTGGATCTCCTTGTCTCCACCCAATCTCCTCGCACACAACCCAGCTCTTCCCCTTCAGTGCCTGTTTTGCCACATTCATACTCAAATTCAGAACATGTTGATACCATTACCAAGTAGCTGCAACTGGTATGTACTGCCAGCCTGGCAAGACTGCTCCTCTAATGATCTTCAACGTTCCCCTCCCACTACCTGTGACATTCATCTATTTCTCACATACCTCCTGCTTAGCTACCTAAGAAATCCAGTTATTTCCTATTTGCAATTTCTGTCACACACTGTCATTCATCACGAACATCTATTTCTCATGTCATCCTGATGTCAGAGAAGTTTCTAACATTCTGTTTGATTATTCCAACCTCCGAACAGGGAACAGTCATGTTCCATAGCCCTGAGGGCCCATTCTACTTCTCTGCCTGGACCGAACAAGGCTACTATGTTTAACCTCATAAGTTATGTGACTAGAATTGGAAGGAATGAATCTGAATGGAAGGAGATGTCAACACAGAACTCTAAGCGATCTAAGCCTGCAGTGATCTAAGCTTGCTTTGCCTCCCGACTTGAGCCGACATACAGACCACATGACCAGGTTTCTATCTAAAAGTTGTTCAACTGCCTGTGTAGCCTCTCAGTAGGGCAGCCTTTCCTTGCACTCCATATTTGTCTGTATTTTGAAATTCTTGGCTTCCAGCTTGATTTCTCCCTCATCTGTATACTCCTCACAAGAAAAGTAAAAAGCCAACAGTGTTTCTTTACCTCTCAGCTAACACCTTTGCTGAACATTCCAGGAATATGGACACCAAAATCTCTTTTATACACCATAGGTGCCGGAATTTTTGTTACATATTTTCCTAAAAAGGCTTGAAGATTCTCTGTGTTCTTCTCTTCACCTGATCTGGGACATGGAGACCCTCCTCTTTCCTCACACACACTAAGGAAAAAAAATAATATGGGCCCCATTTTTGTGGTAATTCTTTCTTCAAGATATTGGAAATGCTGGGAAAAATTCCAGGAAATTCTCCTCATTCTCTTGGCACTGAAAGATGGCAGAATTGCAGAGCACACTTAATTTCTCATGTCAGGAAGGCACGATGGGAAATATTGCCATGATTAGCAGTGAAAGGATTATCATCCTGCCATTCCATCTTGTATTCATCCCAAATGTACAATGCTTACAACCAAGTCTTTCCTAAACCCCCAGATTCTCTGTGTTTTCAGGGGACTTAATGCTTCTTGGTTATAGATTTTTAAAAAAACAGGTTTTTGAACTTATGATTATTTTATTTGCATGTAACTTAGCTGGGTTGAGTTTTCAACTTTCCATCTTTAACTTTTTATTAGTGTTAGCAATATTTTGTATTTCTTGGAAGCAGAGTAGAGTAACATTATCTGTAACTGCGCCTTACAAGTCCTCCAAAAGTTCCACTGAGCAGCAGTGAAAGCTTTTAAGACTTTAGGATAGTAACACCATAGGTGAAACCGTGGAGGAAGAAGTGACAGTCACCCCTCATCACACTCAGCTAATTACGGAAGGAAAAGCTGCAGTATAAGATATGGTAACAAATACCATGGGCAGGTTCAGGAAAAGTCCCAATAAAAATATGCATTATTAAGAATGCAGAAGAAGTACAGGGAAAATTTAACCTCTGTATGCAGTGCTGTGGTGATTTGTATACATAATTGATACATAATTTTAATCAGTAAAACTATTTCACAATTAGGTAAAATGTTTTCTAGTAAAGTACTTAGTAGGTTGATTAGCTTAGTGAAACAATTACTGAGAATGATATCATTGCATTCATATGGAGAAAATGCAGGCTATTAAAGGGCTCTTTAACAGAAAAGATGTTCACTTGCAGTGTGATTACCTACCAGAATCAGATTATCAAAGAAAACAATGGCTCCATATCTTCCTCCTTACAGCTTCAAAACAAAATTAGATACCTCTCTGGAAAATAGTTTTAGCTAAATTTTACTATTAAACTCAAAAGAGATGTAAAAACATAATGTTTGACTAGTTGATCTGATAGATATTAGTGAGATATTTTGTCACAGTATGGACAGGGCTTCAACTGTCAAAAACTACAAGTAAGGAACTATATTAACAGATCTGTGGAAGAATATATACTTTTTTCATATGTAGCTGGTGAAAGTGATGGTGATTCTACGGAACTTACCCCTGGTAATCAGAAAATACAAACCAGCCACACATCATAGAGTTATGCATTAATACTGCGTTGGAGCAAGACACCCAAGCTGACAGGAAATAGTGTCATGTGTCTTAAAACATCTGGATTTTTGTAGAAGCAGTAGCGGGCACAAGAGGAATACCTCAGTCTTGCAGGCTTTACCTCATTTAGCACATCTGTCCTTTCCAACTCAGTCCAGAACCTGTACATTAAAACTACAACTGAATTAACCCCTTCTGGTGTTACAACAGAAAACAGAAATTTGTGTCTTTAAGCTTGTGATATTTAATACATCACATAGTATTTTTTAATTTGCTTTTTTCTTATGTTCATTCATTTGCCAGATATGTATTTTAACACTCAACGTTTGAAAAACACAAGAAGAGATTCTGTGTATTTTAACTATTATAGGAATAATTAGTGATTTGAAGAACAGCTCTAAAATCAATTTCTGCAGTGTGAGTGAATTTCCACACTGCACAGACAAAAAAGGTTAGTATTCTGGATTCTGCATTTTAAATGTGCATTACTAAAAGTCAGCTAATTGACTAGCGAAAAAAAAACACTTTAACAGAGGTAAACAACAGAATGCATCTCTAAGTGTGATGTTGAGTAAGTGGAAAAGGCAAGCATGCAGAAACTTCAAGAGTCTAGATTGTTTTGACCTAACACAAAAATATTTAAGGGAATACTTTAAAATATGTCAGCCACAAAATGCAGTAAGAAAAAAGAAATATGTCATGCGCTTTATCATCCTCATTGCCATAGTGTATTATTATCATTGCTTATCAATTCTAAGAAAATTATATTCATGGCAAGATACTTTTTCCTCTTCAGCTGATACCTCAAGTACAGACCTCTATGGAGAACCAGAAAGCTCTTATACATGATAGACATGAAAAATGTACTAGTATCACTCAATCTTCCACTTTTTATATACTCTGGAAGCTCTTCATAAAGCTCACCATGCTCAGATATAAAAAATTCAGAGATGAACTCATATGAAATTGGGGTTGAGTGCCTACATGAAAACCAAAATCATTACAGACTGCACTAATAAGAAGAGATATCCTGGAGATCAGGTCTGAGTGGTCTGTACCACCTTTGGAGCAAAATTTGGCCCACCAGTAGCTGGTGCACCTTATGCCATCAGCACCTAATTTTCATTTCCTTTTTCATATCAGCTCAAAAGTGTGGAAGGTATGCCACAAAGTTGCAGCACCTTTCCACAGCATATAACAGAACATAATGTGTCATGACAATGCCTGAGGTCCACACAGGATACATACAGCCAAACACACCACAGCCTCATCCAAATGGTATTTAGGGATTTGTCTCTATGCTGAACATTTCAGTAAGCACAGTATGGCACAAGTCAAACATTATCTGAGAAAACACTCATGCTGGGGCAACATGAATGAATAGTAGTTTCAATCTTCCTCCCAGGCAATGTGCTATTTATCAATACAGATGCAACTCAAATTAAAGCTAGAAAATACAAATATGAGCCTAAGATCTTAGTACTGTTACTCTGAGCGAGAGTAACTAGTTGCTGAAGGCATGGCTGTGGTGTGATGTCCCCTGTCATGACCACATGTGAGTGAGTTTGAGTTCCACCTCTCCCACATAAGTCTACCCCTAAGCTTGCTAGATGAATTAGGTTTCCTTTTGCTCAAGTGCTTGCTAATTTCCCATTTTATTCCTTTGCTACATTTTACAAATCACGGAGAGCTGGTGCATGTACAAGCAGCAGTCTTGGTTAGGTCAAGACTTCCAGAAGGACCTGCCACATCTCTATCAAAAACAATGTTTATGACCCCAGTTAATACCAAGATTTGCTTCTTTTTTTCCTTCACTTGTAAAATCTCAACACAACATTTTTGTAAGACTTGCTCCCTAGAAAAAAAAAAAAGACATATTTCACACTCTTCATTGATAAGAAACACAATCTTTTGAAAACAATTACACTAAAACGTAGCTGAGTCAGAGTGCCACATGACAAAGGAATATTAGAAATCTGCTGAGAGGTAGTCCCACTTGACTAAGAACAACATATGTATGCTTATTAATGATAAAAGGAAACTACAATAACTCTTTCAGATCATAATGCAAAAAGTGAATATACTTCATGTGGATCATTTCCAAGCTTATTCTGTCCAAAAGTCCCCAGAAAATGTCTGGAGTATATGTGAAGCAAGAGTTGGATAGGAAAGACTTGGGGGGAAAAAATATTTAAAAAAGAGAAAGTACTTATGGTATTTGAGCTGATTTCTAAATAAGTATTACTTATAGATCAATTCCCACTTCTGAAATTTTGCTGGTCAGATACAAAAATAAGGAAATACATTCCACCTTCTTTTAATTCATAACTATCTTCTGAATTATTAATTATCACCTTAAATATGAATATTTTGGATAAACCACATCTCTATTTTAAGCTGAGATGGATGTTAAACTTCAAAACTGTATTTTCCTCAGATGGATGTAACTTTACAGAATAGAAGAAATATTTAAAATTAAATATTATTTATATCTTCTATCACTGTAACTTTAATGCACCTTAACATTTATTATCAAATTAAGTTCTATTGAATTTCAGAGTTCAATTCACAAATTCTACATTAACTTATAGATCTAATCTGTGTAGTTTTCCCATTTTATATTAGAATTGTTTCTGTCAATTGTCTTGAGAGGAGTTTGTGTATTAATTAAATACCACTATATTTTTAGTCTGCACTGTATAGAACTCATGCAAAAGATTTACCGCAAAATCTGTATGAAGTAGAACACAGTTCTGATGCATTTACTTGATTATAAATAATCACAGGAATTATACTATACTACAGACAAACCATATCAAATTTTTAATTAAAGTACACATTTTAGCATTAGTTATACAAAGCACTGGAAGTTACAAGACTGCCCAACTGCTTCCCTTCCCTGAACTTAAAGTAGCCCATCTGATTTACAGTAAAACAGATGGGGTTAATGACTACATTAGGATGAATGTGAGTACCTTCTCTAATAAGAAAGACTACAGAAACAGAAGTTATGGCAGACCTAATCATAGCTGCCTTTTAAATATAAGCACTGGAGGTAGCTCAAAAGCAGCATGACTTAGGCTATGGTTTCACAAGTCTCTGGCTGCAGTACCAGACAGACACACAACTGTTTGTGCAGCTGCTCCATGAAGCAGATCAGGGAAAGTATCCAACTCAAACATAATACAGCAGGAAAAATTATCCAGTGTTAGTTTCCCACTGTACTTCCCTAAGAAGCCACAAAAGTGGTTGGGCTACTACCAAGAGCAAAGGACAGAACATACTGTCAAAAACTCAGCAAGGAAGGAACATTAATAACTTAAAGTTCATATCGATGTAAAAAATAAATAAAGAAAAAAATAAGAAAGTGCTTTAGAAATACCCATGACGAAAACTAGCACTTAACTGAGAAACTTCCAGACAAAGGTATCCCATTCTTTTTGAACAGAATCCTATGCTTTGGCATAAATGTTTCTGATAGAAATCAATGAAAATAAAGTGATCTCCAATACACAGCCGGTTCACAAGCCTTGGAATAAATTTTATCCTTCCAGTGCCACAGATATTTAAGAGGTAATGAAGTATGTAAGCATGGAATATGAAAATAAAAGCCATGCTTTAAAAACTCATACTGACTTAAATTCAGGAACCTACATTAAATAAGGAAATCAGGATTACAGAACACCCCACAAATACAACAGAGAGAAGTAGATTCTTAACTGAAATCTGCTGAACCTCTATTTGCACAAGGAGCTTGAACACAGATGTTAGCAAACAAAATACATAAAGAAAATGAATGTGCTTTTTAATACTCAGATTCATAATGGCAATCCAACTCCTACTGAAATCGATGTGACTTGATACTTCAATTGACACTCTCTAACTTCAGGGAGAAACTGAGTCACTGAGGTGGGAGATTAAGAAGTAGACTCATTTTCCTCTGCAAGTACCTTCCTCTCACTGTTGACTACAGAACAACTCAGGAAACCTAGGCTCCTAATTTAGTTGTCCAAATTATGTGGAAGGAAGATGGTTTTGGGTGTCTTTGGGGATTTAATGGAGGTGCTCAAATGCAGTCCACTCCAGTACAGACAGCAGGGAGTCTCATGCTCTAGGCTTTTTCTCTTATAAATAGAGACAGATACCTCCATGAGCCATGACTGGTGCACCTCACTGTCCTTTCTCCCCAGAGTCTACACCGAGGGCTAAAATGCCTAATTTAGGACAGAACTTTCAGCAGAATTTCTAAAACTTATAATCACTAAGTATAAGTGAACAGCAGTAAAAAGTAAGTACCTTTCAATGGCAAATTCGGATGCTGCGCCTTGGAAAAGTCTTTCAGCAGATCCTCAACAGATAAATTAATTATCTCCATGACTCCACCACTCAGCTGCCTTGAGTAATGCCAAATCACCATGCTAGGAAACTACAGTAATTTCATGATTATAAGCCACACCATTTTGACTAAAATTTTGGCCCGAACCCGGAAGTGCGGCTTGTAATCTGCAGCAGCTTACATATGAACAATGTTCTGAAAGTTGCCAACCCAGAAGCGTGAGCCTGGTCGGCCCCAGCAGCGGCAGGGCTGGCAGAGGTGGGGAAGACCAGCATTGGTGGGCCAGGGTGGGGAAGCCCGGCAGAGGAGGGCCGGCAGAAGCGGGGAAGCCCAGCAGAGGTGGGGCTGGCAGTGCGGGGCCGGCACGGGGAAGCTCAGCAGAGGCAGGGAAGCCCGGTAGAGGCAGGCTGGCAGAAGCGGGGAAGTCCGGCAGTGCGGGCAGCAGAGGCGGCGAAGCCCAGCAGCAGCGGGGCTGGCACCGCTGGGCCAGGGTGAGCAAACACGATGGCGGCACTGCAGGCGGTAGGTGGGGGTGAGCAAGTCCAGCGGCAGTGTCAGCGCCGCCCGGCTGGCCCTGCCGAGCAGCAGTGCCAAGCTGGGCCACCCAGCCCCCTCGACAGCCCAGAGCAGGCCAAGCCCACCCGGCCCCAAGCCAAGCCAGTAAACCCTGTGATCCCGCGATTCTGTTACTAATTGGCAACTTTGTGAAAGTTCATGCGGATCCTCACTGCAAATGAAAGTACAGCTTGTAATCCGGTGCGGTTTATATATGGAGGAAGAACGAAACATTGCCAACACCCTGGAAGTGCTGCTTATAATCAGGTGCGGCTTGTAATCGTGAAATTACGGTAATCTTAATGAGTTATAGTTTTTACTTGCCACTTCTCAGATGAAAAATATAAATCCTGGGCTTCGAGGTCTTCACATATTCAATGTATGAATGGGAGGGGGAGAAAAACACCTATTCTTTAAGAATTGATTAAAAAAAAAATAAAAGGCTATAACCTGAACACATTAGTCTATATTGAAAAACTTCCTGCTTTTACTGTACCAGAAAGGACAATATAAATTGAAAATTGATTAATTACTGAGCCTGTAAGTTCTGAGCTACAGTATGGAAAAGACTTTAGCTACAAAACTTTTTTTTAAACTACTTTCCTTCAGACTGATACTGCAGACACTAAACACAAAGAATTTTAACTTTTGAAGCAAATGTAATCACAATGGTTTTCTATATTCTTCTTGAAAGAGAAGTATTAGAGTAACTATATTTATAAACCATTCCAAGCAATCCTCCATGGTTTAGAGAGCTTGAAGTGAAAAATTTATAAAGAACAGAGAACTTTGGTTTTCACTTTCATGTATTTATAAGTGTGAAGGAAAGGGTCAAAGGCAAGAGTAGAATTTCTCACAATACTTTCCTTGTGAATAACAGCTGAGAAGTCTGGAAAGCAAACTAATTGCTTAGCTTTCACATTATCAACAAAGCTGTCTTTTGACAATGCAGTTAAAATCCCCATCATCTGTTATGTTTGATCAAATTAGTTTTGACTGAAGTACTCACACTGTCTAAAAAGAGAACTCTTTATTATTTTAAAGAGTTTCTGAGACACCTAAGAAAATGTTTCTTTTGACTTCACCCTTTTTGGGAAAGGGTGCAGTAACCTTAAGTATTGCCATCAGAAGAATCTAAATGATGAAACAAATGGTGTCTAGTTAGGGAAAAAAATACATCAAAACAATAAATGTCATCAGGTTGTTTTGAGTTTCTGCTACCTTAAATCTAAACATTGAAAGAATCACAGAATACATTAGGTTAGAAAATACCTCTGAAATCATTGAGTCCAACTTCTAACTGAACACAGCCTTGTTAACAAGACCATACTGCCGGTCATTTTTTTAACACCTCCAGGGATGGTGACTCTATCATATCCCTGGGCAGTTCCATTCCAACATTTAACATTTCAACAGTTAACATTTCAGTTTTAAAATTCCTCCTGATGTCCAACCTGAATCTCCGAGGTCCACTTTGAGCCCATGTCCAGTTGCATGTTGTCCAGCTGCCTGGGAAAAAGACTGAGCCCCACCTTGCTAAAATTTCCTCCCAAGTAGTTGTAGAGAGTAGTAAGGTCACTCCTGAGCTTGAGGCTAAATATCCCCAGCTCCCTCAGCTACAGCCCCAGCTTCCATCAAAAAGAGGGAGCATGTGATTCAATCTCTTCATATGGCGTATAATACAGAATGAATATTTCAAGTTTTGATCCACATCAAATCATTGTCCAACATTCCCCCAACAGGATTTGAATCTAGCTCCTAGGTATTTTAATAACCAACAATACCTGAAATAGAAAAGAGAAAATTTTAAAAATTACATATTTCTAGATATTAGCTTATCTGTGTAATTCTACCGCTGACACCAATTCTCTCTTCGGAGGAACCAAGATATTTTCTAGTCTTTATGGGGCTGCTGAAATCTTTACACGGCAAAACAACTGTGTAACAGACCCTAAGATGATGCAACTGTATCATGTACCTTGTTCTTC